>CAUYRH010059636.1:0-30045 GCA_963574655.1 Perodicticus potto | reverse complement strand
AGTGATTAAAAGGCCATGAAGGCTATGTTAAATAGTTCAATGAAAATATTTCAGATTGTATATGAAGTCAGCACATTGTGCCCCATGATTGCACCAATGTACACAATTATGATTTAATAAAAATTAAAAAAAAAAGAAAATATTCCTAGTTGTTTTCATCACTGCCAGCTCTGTGTTGCCCTTGATGGTAGGACAGTCTCGAAGGCCTCAGTGATTCCGGCACACCAAATTATACAAAGGCAGCTGGAGGCAAGGAGAGGTCTGGCTTAAGTGAATCTCTGCTGTGTTCTTCTTTTCATTTAAAGTAAAGGAAACCAGGCTGGTTAGAATCTAACTTAGAATCACCATAAACTGGTAAGAAGTGGTGGCCAAGATTCCAGTTCCTATTCTACTCTCTAGGCAAGTGACTTTATCACTATGTTCCCGAGATTTCTCATCTGTAAGGTAAGAGTGACACAGTACTTACCTTGTATGATTATTGTGACAATTAAATCATGCAGTAATTATAAAATGCTGCTTAGCTATTATTATAATTACTAAATTAAGTCAAATGTTTCTTTTATTATAATCTAAAAACACCACCAGCTTTGCAGAATGAAACAATTTGATTTCTGAATACTGATACATATTTTATGTCCAATCTTAACTGAGTGGTTAATAGTTTCCCACGTTTTCTAAATAATGTTTACATGTACAGAAGATTTAATTCTCTCAACTTCTTAACTTCTCTTATCTGTGGAATTGGAGAACTTGACAGGCTGATTAGCAGAAATGTTCCCCATCTTCTATTTAGCTTCCTACAGCCTCTCGCGCACTCTTTAGCAGCTTGAAATGTTTGATGCCTGTGAAATGATTTCAAAATAGAAAAGATGAATGATGGATCTCCCAGATTAGGTGAGAGCCTGAGAGGGGGGGATAAGACAAGAAAGAGAGGTATACTCTCTCTCACTACGCGATTTACCTCCTTGATCAATATGGCGCCCTCACAGAAGATTTTTGCCTTTCTCTTCTGTTGTTCTACCATTTGGTGAATATAACTTTGAGTTGTTGCAAAGTTGTTAAATTTGTCTCTTATTCCTTTTCTTTTTAAATTCTGTTCCCAGGGGCACTACTTTCCTTCTTTGGAATAGATAGGTAGAAAAGTGTTTTTTTTCCCTGAAATTTAGGACTAAGGGCAGTTGTCTTTATACAACCTGCCTGTTATTGTACTCATTGGAGGTTTATTTCAGTCCATTTAAAAAATAGAAATATAAGCAAAATTTAAAAGAAGAAGGGAAGTAGGAAAAGAGAGAGAGAGGAGAGAGAAAAAGCTATCTGTGATGAGAATCTGAAACAGGTATCAAGCAAGATTGATCATCCAGCTCAGTGGTGAGACAAGATGAGTGAAATTCTCCCGGTCCCTCCCTGTTTCTTCCCAGAGGACAGTTAACGCTTCAGGTTGGCAGAATAATGACTCTCCTCACACTTTGTAGGCAGGATTTAAGAATTCAAAAATGAAGAATCTATGGTGATCTAGAATCAAGAGTTCCATCAGTTCAGAAGGATTTGGGTAATGTAGACTCAATTCTGCATTCATTCTGGTGACATAATAAGCATTTGACAGATAAAAGTATGTGTAAGGCAACCACCATTCTCAAGTAACTTGAAAGCATATGGGTCAAGTAATAATTAGGAAATGAGAATCTATGATAAAGGATGCTGTGTTACACGGTACGTATAGTGAATGCTTGAGATATTCAATAAAAGACAAGGGAGATGGATGTGGGAGTAAAACGTCACCCAAGACGAGACACTGGAGCTTTGAGAAACTGTTCTCATCCATTCATTGACTACTCTTCACCAAGTGTCTCCTGCAGGCAAAGCTGGGTTTCACAGGCTTCATCCATATGATGGTGGTTTTCTTTCATCATTGTCTATGGTCTTTTGTTTGCGATCGTGTATACAATCAACCAAGATTTCAGTCCCAGTCTGATCATTACCAATTGCGCGTTCCCAGATCCATTAGCCAAGCTTTCTGTGATGTCATTTCCACATTTGTGAACTTGCCTCAACCCTCTCTTGAGGGTTAATGAGATTAAATACACAAAGTGCTGAGTAATGTTTGGAACTGGGCTTTGAATAGTTGCTAGTGATGACAATGATAATGAAAAAAAAAAAAAAAAACAATGATAACATTTATCTTAAGAACCAGCAACGTGTAGTGATCACAGCATGAATTTGGACCTGAGCTGCTTGGTTCAAAACCTGATTCTGCTACTTTCTAGCTATGTGACCTTGAGAAAGTTAATTAATATCTTTGTACCTCAATTCCTACATTTTCCAAATGAGAATATTTATACCTAATGCCTCCTAGAATTGTGATGAAGATGAAAACTTTAAGCCTGATAAAGATTTAAAATAATACTTTGCTCATATTAACCAATATTTGTTGAATAATAAAATAAGATAGCTATTATTTCACAGAACTCTAAGTCTCTTGAGAGGGGTATACCATATACATTTGGTTATATCCCTGCATTCAGGAAAGTTTGTAGTACTTAGAAGATATGCAAAGAATATTTATTGAATGATAATAATTATTATGCATCTTATTTTTAATATTATGTATCTTATTTTTGATACTAGTTATTGTAAATCTTTTGACAGAGGCATGCATAAATGTTTCAAATGTACCTAGAATGATATGTAAGCTGTCTACATTTACAAACATTGTTTTCTATGATAAAGTAAAAAAAAAATCATATGTTTCCTGTTAACTAAATGCATTTTGCTACCTCATTGACACTGGGTAAACTCTGACACATACTCATCTACACCTGCACGTGTCCAGAGATTAGTTTAAATGATTACCCAACAATGAATAGATAATTTAAAAAAAAATGATAATATTAAGTTCATGATTGGCTTGTGATGGATTCATTAACATTTTATATTTTGTCATCTCACAAAAAATAATCAGTGATCCCATGAAGCAGTTTCAAAATTGGAGCTTTGAATAAAGGTCACTTGTGACCAGTCAAGAGTGTGAACTTTTGAGAGAATTACATCTATGTCTCCTTTTATTTGTGATAAGAAATGTCTTTTTAAAAAATTTTTGCATTATTTGTGCATCACCACCACTTTAAATTCCTTCTTTTTATATACAGAGAGTTGAGCTGGTGGAGGAGGAGGCATAAAAATTTATATGGTTCTTCCCTCCACTTGAGTACAGCAGATCTTCAAGATCGAGGACGTGATAGGAGCCATGGCCAAACAGCACTACAAACCTTAACAATCAAACTAATCCTTCTTAGTGAGGGGAAAAATATAAATCATGAACTGCTACTTGACAGAGAAAGCTTGGACCAGGAGAAAGGAAAGACATCTGTGTGTTCTATCGATCCAGTTAACACGGCTCTACTTCTGGGATTTAAGAAATAAGGGTATTAGCCTCCAAAAAAGAAAAAAAGGGCTCTGGTTTCTGTCTCACATTATATTTTAGTTTACATGGAGAATTTCATATCAAGGAAATGGTTGGAAAATAGGCCGACATGTTCAACACCTCTAAGAGTAATTCTGTGTGTTTTTCTTGCTATTAAATTTCAGTCCTATAACAGTTTCTGATACCTAACGGGGACTTGGTAGTAATTTCCTGAGTGTCTCATGTCTTTCCTATGAAGATGCCTAGACTTGAGATTTTTAACAAACAAATAAATAGATTAACCAATTATTTCTGCTTTGCCCCATTTACCTTAGCGTCCCCTCTGTATTTATCATTTTTATTTATAGGAACCTTGTAAGAATTGAGAAGATGCCCTCATGACCTTCACCTCTAAATACTTCAATATGTATTATTAAAAATAAAAATGAAAACATTCTCTAATATAAAAAATTAACTAAAAAATTAACATTACATATTATCTATTCCCAGTCTATATACAAATTCTTAATTGTCTTACTAATAGTCTTTATAGGATTTACTGCAGAATCATACATTGCTTTTGATTTCGTGAGACGTTGGCCTCATTTAACGTCGGAACAGAACAGTTTCTCCATCTTTGTCTGTCTTGACCTGGATATTTTTAAGAGTAGTCAGTTATTTTTTGGATAATGCTCCTTTATTCCAACTTATCTGATGTTTCTTCATGCTAAGATTCAAGTGACAACATTCAATATGATACTATTTGTCACTTGATTCCTGTGGTATCCGTCAGATTTCCCAATTGTAAAGTCACTATTTTTTTATTATTAAATCATAGCTGTGTACATTAATGCAATTATGGGGTACAATGTGCTGGTTTTCTATGCAATTTGAAATGTTTTCATCAAACTGGTTAACATAGCCTTCATGGCATTTTCTTAGGTATTGTGTCAAGACATTTATATTCCACACCTAGTAAATTTTTTTCCTATGTTTTTCCTCTGTACTTACTATGTAATTTGTGAAGAGGTAATCTGAGATTGTATAAACATCCTCCTTCTCACCGAGCTTTGAGTTGCTGGTTTTAGTATCCACTGATGATTTTCTAACTCCATCGCCTTTCCCCAAATTATTGGTTGACTAAAAGTAGAATTTTAAGGAGATAATTTCTAGTGGGAGGTAGGGCTATGTATAATGACAAAAAAAGCAGTCATGTTAAAGATAAAAGGATGTACAGATTATAGCCACAAAGAGCAGGGAAAGGAATGGTCATTTTGTCTCTGGGGCCACTTTTTCTTCTTCAGATTTGAGGACTTGGAACCAGCTACGTCTATATTCCTTGATTCACTGTGTAGGCGCATATGCTTTCCTAATTGACGCTGGGCTTGATTTCTCTTTCTTTAAAAGCAGTACGATACGATTGGAACTTCTCTTACTTCAAAGGAACATTGTGATTATATACAAAGAGATCATTAATAAGATAGATACGTGAGCTCTCTGATGAAAGGATATTTATCAAGCCCAGATCAAACTATTAGTCCTTACGATGTCTACACTGTTCTTCCTGTTTGTAAGGGCACTATATCTCTCAAGCTTCATTCTACCTTAGACACCACTGCCAACTCCCATGACCTGATTTTTGGAACATGCGACGGCTTCTGCCAAGGGAGACTGACACAGTGAAGCATCCCTCCAGCCTTGAGTCTTTCCTATTCACACTTTCTCTTTAAAAACATTTCTGATTGATGCTCAAGGCATCTATTTCACAATCTTAATTTCAATTTGCCTCACCCTTTAGGTGGGACTCTCTCCTGCTGATTTTGCAAAAGTTCAACTTTTCCTATTTGCAAACTAACTAGATTGGAAAGTGTACTGAGACCAAGACTGTGTAACTGGCAAAGTGACTCCCCACTGAGACTAACTCAGCTCAGCCTCTGAGCGCTGTCTAAGGCAGGCTCCCCACAAACCCAGGCGGCAGAAACAGGGTCTTCACGTGAGGATTTTCTTAGCTGATTTTTCTCCACAGAAGATACAGAATAGTGTGGTGCTGTTCAGGAATAACGTTTTGAATTTAACGGGAGACACAGCCACCCTGCAAAGTGCCTGGAAAACAGTTTATTAGCTCCACGGAGTTGACTTCAAAGATCAAGCTGTTTCTGATCGTCTTTTGTAAAGCACAGAAGATGAGTGACACGTTTTCATTCCTCCACCTACTATAAACCCACATGACTTACACAAGCTTAATTAATCCTCTTAACACCTCTGCAACAAAGGCTGCCTGCACCCAGTTGCAGGACAACTCTTGCAACTGGTTCTTGACTCAGCAGGAAGCATGTAGAGAGCCTTGTGGCTGAGCCAGGAACCGTCTATGTGCTCTGGCAGCTCACTTGTATGACGAAACTGAGTGGCCTCATTGGATTGCTGTTTGCTTGTATTTACCTGGGTTCCCTGACTCTCTCCCAAGTCTAGGCCTCGTTGCTTCTGCCATAACTAGAGACACCTTTGATCTTAATGAGTTTTAACTGTTTCAACTTTCTCTTGACAATCTGAGCTCTGGCTTCTCTCATTTATTTCTGGTGACCAGTAGTTCCAGTGCAGCAGAAGCCATGAAATTCTGAGTGCTGAAAGCAACTTAGAAAACATTCCAACATTCCAATTCCTACTTGGGCACCAGACATCAGTCCTTTCTACTGGAGAATTCTAAGGGCCTCTCTGGGAAATGTGACCACTGCTGTGCCAGAGGGCATGTTGTGAACTTGTGACTTTTGTACTGGGCATTCTATCAGTACTATAAACAAAATAAACCAACTCTACATGTTTTGACATTACTAATACCAATGATCTTTACATAGACCTGATGACTTAAGTAAGTACCCACAGTTTTTAATTAAATTCTGTGGAAGACCCAAGACAGTGATATCATGCCTTACTTAGCCTAGGAAGAGATTTTTCATGTTAAAAAAATCATGCATAAGGTTTGGATAATTCAATCAAAAATGAAACAAACCACTCAGAATTAAAGTTTGGGCTTTTTCTTCTTGTTTTAGGTCTTAATGGCTTTAAGAACTAAAGAATATAAGGGGGAAAAGCCCGTAGAGATGTAATTTGTTTTAATATTGTTACTATCAGTATTGTTACTGTAATTAACTTCTGATGTTGTACTGAGGGATGTGGATGAGTGTATAACATACCTTTGTTCCTCTTTAACTCATAAGTGTTGGAAGATGCGACAAAATGTCTTTATTATTTTTCTAAAGATGAAATTCACATTATTTTTGTTTAGAAATACTTAGATTTCTTAGTAGTATATTGAATTTGACCACCTGCATAGAGATGGTGTGTGTTGAGTGCGTGTAAGCTACACACATATGCTAAGCTATGTACAGGTGTGTATGATAACATCAAAAGTGGAAAAACAGGATTATAGGTAGAGGGCAGGGCTTCAGTCAGAGAATGTCACCAAGACTCTTTTTAGGACATTTCATTCCGTATATTTAATATGTTTTCTTGAATTTTAATCACTGTTGGAATTCTCTGATATTCTCAATTATTTGTCTTTAATTATAAGAAGACCCATTTGATCTTTTTAGTTTGCTAGATGGAAAGTTTGAAAGTATTCCTCATAACCAATGTAGCTTTTAAAAAGCTTTCTGCAAGTAAAGGTTAATAGCATTTTTCATGATAACAAATACATTTTAACTGCCAAAGCTGAAGCTCAAGAGTTGAGCTCAATTGTGCATAATTTTAGGAAGATTCAGGCATTCTTATGAATTGAGGGTAAATTATCCAATTTGAATAGCATTTTATTTTAAATGGTTATGCAATGTTGGCCATTATTCTTCAGGAAGAATTGGATTTTGGACTTTTACTGAGATCTTTTTCTTGCTTCTCCAATCATCAGACAACACACACACACACAAATAAGAAATAAAGGAGAGGTTGTCTTTCCAAAATGTGACTATTTTTAACATTTAAAAAAGTGTATAATCCAAACTCAATGCAGCTGATGTTTGAAGAGTTCAGAAAGAGATAAAGAAGTGTAACCTGTTATTTCAACACAGTTTAATGGGAGAGGTGAAAGATCACCAAAGATTATTTCTAAGCCAAGGCCCCTTATCTTTGGCAACAACATGGATGGAACTGGAAGCCATTATCTTAAGAAACAACCAGACACAGAAAGACAAATATTCCATGTTCTTATTTAAACAATGTATGCACATGAATATAGAGTGTGGACTGATAGAAAATCGGTAGTTGATGGTAGGGAAGGAGGTAGATGATGAGAGATTACTTATTGGGTACACAGTATGCTATTTGGGTGATGGATACTTTAAGTCCTGTGACTTCACCACTGTGCAATCTATCCATGCAACAAAATTACACTGTACTCCATACATTTATACAAATAAAAAGAAAGATGATAGATCACTAGGCAGATTAACCAGAAATAAAAGAGAAAGGACTCAGATAAGCTCAATCAGATACGGAAAAGGAGACATTACAACTGATACTGCCCAAAGACGAAATATCATCCGTGAATACTACAAAAACCTCCACACACACAAACGAAACTCCTGGAGGAAGAAGCTAAATGCCTGGAATGAACACAGCACCCTCAGCCTGAATAATGAAGTACAATCCTGAACACAACAATAATGGGCAGTGAGATTGAAGCAGTAATAAGAAATCTCCCAGTGAAAAAAAAAGCCCTGGGCTATCCATATTCACAGCTAAATTCTACCAGACCTACTAAGAACAGAAGAATTTCCTACAGAAATTATTCCACAACATGGAGGAGGGAATTTGCTCCCAACTAAATCTACAAAGCCAGTAGTACCACCTTGATACCAAAACCAAGAAAAAACACCACAAAAAAAGAAAAATAAAGACCAATATTGCTTATATATGTAGATAAAAATTTCTTTAAGAAAATACTAGCAAACCAAATTTAAAAACACATTAAAAAATATTTCATCACCATTGTGGCAGGTGCCTGTAGTCCCAGCTACTTGGGAGGCTGAGGCAAGAGAATTGCTTAAGCTCAAGAGCTGGAGGTTGCTATGAGCTGTGTGATGCCATAGCAACTACCGAGGGCAAATAAATGAGACTCTGTCTCTACAAAAAAAAAAAAGTGTAAGAAAAATATTTCATTACAATCAAGTGGGTTTCATACCAGGGATGCAGAGATGGTTCTCATACTCAAATTAAGAAATGTGATTCACCACATAAACAGAAGCAAAAACAAAGACCATATGATCATCTCTACCAATGTAAAAAGCATTCCACAAAATCCAGCACCCTTTTGTGATAAAAACCCTCAACCAACTAGGCACAAAAAGAACACACCTCAAATTTTAAAAGCTATGTATGACAAACCCATGGCCAACACCGTACCGAGTGGGGGAAAAGTTGAAAGCATTCTCTCTGAGAATTGAAAATCTTGATAAGTGTGCCCATTGTCACCATTTTTATTCAAAATAATATTGCAAGTCCTAGCCAGAGCAATCAGGCAAGAGAAATAAAGGGAATCCAAACTGGGAAAGAGAAGGTCAAACTATTCGTATTTGCTGATGATATAATCTAGTATTTAGAAAACCCTAAAGACGTCACCAAAAGACTCCTGGAATTGATAAATAAATTCAACGAAGCCTCAGGTTACAAAATCAATGTACACAAATTAAATAGCATTACTATATACCAGTAACAGTCAGGCTGAAAGTCAAATCACAAATTCAATACCTTTTACAATAGTTACAAGGAAAATAAAATACCTAGAAATGTACTTAACCAAAAAGGTACAATATCTTTATAAGGAAAACTATAAAAAACTAACGAAAGGAATTGCAGACAACACAAACAAATAGAAAAACATTTCACACTTGTGGATTGGTAGATCAACATCATTAAAATGTCCATACTGCCCTAAGTATTATACAGAATAATGCAATCCTCATCAAAATACTGGTATTTTATTTCACAGATCTAAACAACAAACTACAACAACAATAACAACAACCAAAGTTTCATTTGGAACAAAAAAGGAGCTCAAATACCCAAAACAACCATAAGCAAAAAGAACAAATTTGGAGTCATCACATTACCTGACTTCAAATTATAATGCTACAAAAGATACAAAGTCTCTATATTTTTCTTGGCTGAATAGTATTCCATGCCACAATTTATTAATCCATTCATGTGTTTAATGGCATCAATTTGTGCCTGATTTAGAGAGCATTCTCCTAAGGTATCACAAGAATGGAAAAACAAGCATCACATGGACTCCATACTAAATTGAAAGTGATAAAGTAACGACTATATGTTCACATGAGAAAAAAATTCAAACAAATTCAAGTGTGGGGGCAGGGGAAAGAGTTGTATAAGTTTTCACCCAACTAGTACATCACACAAGTACATGGCACACTTTCTGGGTGAAAGACAGAGCTATAACTTGAACTTTAACCTTACAAAAGCAAACTATATAACCCAATTGTATGTACCCTCATCTCCATCTGAAATAAAAAAGAATTAGGACACTACAAGGCTATGATAACCAAAACAACCTTAGTAATTGTGAAAGTAGAGACATAGACCAATGGAAACCAGAGATAAAGAACCCAGAAATTAAACCATGCTACAATGATCAATGATCTTTGACAAAATAGACAGTAACAGATACTGGAAAAAACATCCCCTATTTAATAAATATTGCTGGAAAATTGGATAGCCACATGCAGACAAATGGAATAGGACCCCTATGTCTAGTGACATGTAAAAATTTATTCACGATGAACAAAAGAATTAAATGAAAGGCATGAAACCATAAAAGTTCTAGGAGAAAACAAAGGAAAAACTCTTCCAGACCTTGACTTAGGCAAAGAAATTATGACTAAGACCCCAAAGGCAAATACAGCAACAACAAAAAAAAATACATAGGATGGTTAAATTTAACAAGCTTCTGCACAGCAAAAGAAATAATCAACAGAGTGAATTGACAACCTACAGAATGGAAAAAATATTTGCAAACTATACATTTGACAAAGGACTAATGTCCAAAATCTACAAAGAACTCAAACAAATCAATAAGAAAAAAACAAACAATGAATCGCATCAAAAAGTGGGCAGAAGACATGAACAGAAGTTTTTCAAAAGAAGATAAATGGTCAAAAACAGGAAAAAATGTTCAACATCAGTAATTATTAAGGAAATGAAAATTAAAACTACAAACTCCCACCTTGCCCCTACCAGAATGGCCATTATTATAAGTCAAAAAGTAACAGATGCTGGTGTGGATGCAGAGAGGAAAAAAAAAATGCTTATACATTGATGGTAGGGCTTCAAATTAGTACAACCTCTGTGGAAAACAATTTGATTATTTCTCAAAGAAATAAATGTTGACTTACCAATCAATTCTGCAATCTCATTGCTGGATATCTACCCAAAGGAAAAGAAGTCATTTTATAATATAAAATAGACACCTGCACTGATTGCAGATGTTGATTGCAACACAATTGTAAAGATTAGGAATCAAACTATATGCCCATCAATTGATGAGTGGATAAAGAAAATGTGATATATACATATCATGGAATACTACCCAGCCATGAAAAGGAATGAAATAATGTCCTTTGCAGCAACTTGGAGGGACCTAGGGACCATTATCTGAAGTGAAGGATCTCGGGAATGGAAAAACAAATACCATATGTTCTCACTAATAAGAAGTAGGAGGTAAATGATGGCACACATGAGCACAAAGATATATAAAAGACTTTGGAGAGAAAGAAAAGAGGATGGGCGGGATGTAAGGAATTAAAACTTACCTGTTGGGTGCAGGGAACACCATTTTGGTGACAGGCACACCAAAAGCCTTGATTTAAATATTATACAGGGTATCTATGTAACAAAAACACCCACACGCCTTAATAATTTGGAATTTTTAGAAAAGTCAAAATCAAATGAAAAGTAAAAAATCAAATCAAATGTTACGCTTTTTATATGCTAAATCTTTTGCATATTAGTAATTTTGCATGGCATGTAGCTACTTAAAAAAGAGGAAGATATAGGATATTTACCTATATCTTTTTATGTGTTCTTGTATACACATGTACATCAAAAGGTGATTTGCCTTTTTTAGCTGAATATGCAATCACTTTATTCTAATTTGAGATCTAGTTACACAATCTCTTCACATTTGATTTGTTTGAAAAATATAAACTATGTGCATTCTCCAGAAGGCAATTGCTTTCCCCCAAAACATGTTCTACTTCTTTTAAAGCCTCTGGTAAAATTTTTATCTAAGCCATCAGATTTAGCAATTTGTAACTGATCTAATCTCTCCACAAAATCCTTGCTTACTGAAATTGCATCCAACAATTTCTCACTATAAACCTTTCAGTTCACATAAAACTGAATGACAGCCTATGTCTCTCTTCTTTTTTATTTTCACCATCTTGTGCTGTTTTTCTTTCACCTCCCCCAAATAATAAATGTAACCAGAAATTAGTAATCATTTCAGCAATTGCCAGTTGTTACCTTATGAAATAGATAATCATTTAGAGTTCATTTCTCAAAAAAATTTTAAGGAACCACAATATCAGTCATCATCAGATGGAGTTTAAATAATTACGGTGTTCTTTTTTCGTAAGTTCTCCAACAGTACATTAGAGTTTCTAAAGATTTCTAGGTGGGTGCCATGGTGTAAAGAAGGCTTTCCTTTTATTCAGTCTTTCTTTAATCCATGTATTCATTCACCAAATACTGATTATCTTCTGCACACCAAATATTATCGTAGGCATACATGATATACTGTTGAACCGTAACAGGCACATAATGAATAATCATATAATTTAAACATAAAATTGTCTCAGTAGTTAACAACAAGGTAGAGTGACACAAACATCTATTACATAAATTAATTTTGAATAGGCAATAATATTTGGGAAAAATACTTCTCTTTGTCTTCTGTGATAATTACTGATTTGTCTACTATTGTATCTGACAGATGAGTTAGATGCTCAACAAATACATGTTTAATGAGGAAATCTCTGTTGATATTCATATAAAGTATTTGACCTTTTAGATTTCTAAATGTCACTAATTCCAATCTCTTGAATCCTAAATTAAGCTTACTATAAATATTATCATTTAATTATAAGTCCAAATTCTGCCAGTACCCAAACTACTTCTTGGAAATAAATGTTCACCATTTGGAGGAGGGGTCACTTGAATGTTATGGATTTTACTATTGTGAGAGATATATCCAATACTCTACCAATTCCTATAAATTCCCAACCTAATGAACAAAAACTGTGGCGGTTGTGCAATTAGGACCCAAGAAACCATGTGATTCTTCACATTAAATAAGATCAATCCCATTAAACTAGGAAAACTTTCTCAATTTATAAATTATTTGAAGTCTTGACGTGTCCTGCTACAATTGGGTTTACATGCTAACAAAATGAGAGCCCACCTTGAGAAACCAAGCAGGTGCTCCTGCCCCATTTTTCTTTTGTTTCATAGCACTTTGCACAGAGGAGACATTTTATGGCTGTCAATTTAGGAAGTGGTAGATTGACCGATTGAATTGATTATTTTTCCTAGGGAGTACATAGAGGTATTGATAAGTGTGAAATCAGTCGCTACCTTGAGATTTCCAGACATGATTTTCAATGCCACAACTTTTGGCCTGTGTGATACCAAAACAGAGTCCATTTAATTTAGAACTGGTTTACCATGATTCCTCCCTTTACTCCTGTTCTACTGAGCTGCAAAAGAATGTGTACTTTTCTCTGTGTGAGTGGTTGGATTACTTCTGCTGTACCTTTGCTTTTTCCCTGGAGAGGCAGGTCTTTCGGAACCCACCAAAGGCAGGATGGATGAGGCTTTTATTGGACTCTGTAGCGACGGGTGCAGAGATGTGGTTTCTGTCTCTTTGCCCTGAAGTTCAAGTTGTCTTGAGTTAACACATGCCCTCTGAGGGCCATTTACTTCTCTGTAAGATTCTGGCCTAGTTACATTCGTAAATAATGTGATGGCTTTCTGATACTTCTAAAGAAAATTTTGAATAAGTTTATCTAGCATCAGTTTCATTTTCAATCGAAGGACTGTTGTCAATAATCTAACCTGACCTATTTACACCAACAGAAGATAGAACCATCGAGAGTTGTTTCTTTTCTTTTTTTTCCTTCAAAGTATTATGGGGGTACAAATGTTTTTGTTTACATGGTTCACTTTTGCAACCTTTGAGTCAGGGTTATAAGTGTGCCCATCACCCAGAAAGTGTTCATTGTACCTGTTAGATAGGTTTAACCCACCCAGACAGGTTTAACCAACCACCTGCTTGGTTTCCATTAAGCTTTACTTGCCTTTATACGCATCACTGCTCATCAGTGAGTTCCAAATTTTCCAGAAAGTAAGGGTATTTTTTCTGAATCTTCAGGATTGCACCTTCCTTTCACAACCAGCATGATAATTACCACAGGATACTGCAAGTAGAGAAATTCAACCTTGGGATTGGTTCATGTCCTGAAATGTCTATATCCTCACCTCTTTCAAGATGCATAATAGACTATAAATTTGCTAATTTTCCTTACAATATTTATAGATGCATATATAGAATATGTTAAAGCATTCTGCTATAATATTGACAAAGTTTGATGATTTTGTTATCAGTAATCTGCCTTTTTGTGGTATGCTAAAGAGTTTTTAGCAAATCAGTCCCATGACATCATCTAGATTTTGAGCATTTAAAGCAAAATCTTCCTGATCCATGATACTTTATGGTACCATTTTCCATTCTGAATTAGCAACATCTTTGAATTATTTTCATTTCCCCAAAGTTATCCTGTTGTAATGATACTATTACTAGATAAAGTACAATGTCATTTAATTCACCTCTCCCCTTCAGGATAAATTTCATTTGATCATTGTCATTTCTCTAACTCATATTTATTGGATTCCCAAAGAGTGTTAGGCATAACACTAGACATTGAGAAGTAGACTAGATGCAGAAAAATTGTTATGCAGCTGTGCTATTTCAACTGTCTCCATGAAAGACAGTCTCTTTCTTTTTTTTTAAGAAGACACTATGGTGAAATAGCTGATGTGTTATCTTTAACATGACTTCTTTTTCATATGACACTCCCTAATAATTTCCCAGTATTGGTAAAATGAGGACAGGTTAGTCAACTGTCTTTTATGTTAAAGTTATTCATGAAGATAATGATCTAAACAGGAAAATAGAGATAGCTTATATTTTATTTCTTCACGTTAAAGGCCACTTATGAATACTTCCACTTAAATAAAAGACAACAGTGTTAATTTTTTTTTTTGTAAACATATTTAATCCAGCAATGGTTTACTTGGCTTGTTGCTCACCCCACTAAACTTTGATGTTTTTCTTGGTTCTTTAGGCTGAAAATATTTATTTGAATGTAATATGTCAGGTGTATCAGATGAGGTATAAATAGACATTTCTATGTACAATATTTGTAGTATCAAAGCAATATCTACTTTTTCTGCATATTTTAAAAGACTGAATTGAAAACCAATTCAAACTGGGATATAGGAGGGACTTGAATACAGATGCAGTCTTCAATCTCATATTATCTTATAGTTTAGAAGTTGCACATCTTTCTACAAACGGAAGAACAGTGTGCTATGTACTGAGTGTTTATCTGAGAGCACAGGAATCTAGTACATTCATTCAAATCTTCTCTTGGAATTTCTACAGTGAAATTTCAGGTTTGATGAGTGCATAAATAGTATAGTATACATCTAGGAACACTATACTTACTTCTACCAAGTAGAAATTTTCCTTATTTTTTGAAATAACAAATACATTATTTTAAACCTTTAAAGAGATGAAATGAGAAAAATTTTACGTGTCATTGTTATTCTTACAACTTCCTATGTTGAGCCAAATTTAGAACTAAGAAATATAGACTTTCACAAATTATTCCTGTAGGAAATACCTCTGCAAATTATAGCTTGGATCTCATTTGATTGTAACATTAAGTTTGAAAGTTAACAATTGTACATCATTTCTCATACTTCAAACACCTTGGAAAATCATTAACTAATTAATCAAATTAGATAACAATTCTGTTATAAACTGAGCATTATATTTAATCATTTGCTGCAGAATATCAAGATGGTATATATATGTGTGTGTGTGTGTGTGTGTGTGTGTGTGTCACTTCTGAAGTAATGATTATAGCTGGGTGCAGTAAAGTATTTATTACCTTATCTAATTAATACACATTTTGGCATGTCAGGGTTTGTGGATAATTACAGTTTTCTATTGCCATCATAATTTGTATGATTTATGAAGCCTATGAAACAACACTCTGAGCCAAAAAGCTGTCTAGAATAATTACAGCTAAGCAGCGTGATCAACAGGTATGCCCGGCCAAAAGAACACAGCCCTGGGGAGAAGAGCCTCAAACAAACAGAAGCAATCTGAGGTGTTCACTTCTCAGCCTGTTTTTTCTCACCTGGAAAAAAAAATGGCCCACCCACTGTACTTACTTGTATTGGCAAAGACTTGATTGCTTAAGTATATAGGGTTATTTTCCAAAGGTTCAAGTGCTGATGGGGAGAATTTTATAAAAATACAAATCCAAATATCATGAGTCATATAAATTTGCAATTATTTCAAGGAATACAGAATGTAGATACATTTACTGTGTCTTAAGAATGCCAATGTATTCCATGGCTGTTGAAAACTCTTAATTCTGAACTTATTCTACTCCAGTTGGTAATAGACAAATCTTCTTTTTTTTTTTTTTGTAGAGACAGAGTCTCACTTTCTCGCCCTCAGTAGAGTGCCGTGGCGTCACACAGATCACAGCAGCCTCCAAGTCCTGGACTTAGGCAATTCTCTTGCCTCAGCCTCCCAAGTAGCTGGGACTACAGGCGCCTGCCACAATACCTGGCTATTTTTCTGCCTTGCAATTTGGCTAAGGCTGGGTTTGAACCCACCACCTTCGATATAAGGGGCCGGCGCCCTACTCGATGAGCCACAGGTGCCGCCTGGTAATAGATAAATCTTTACCCTCCACCCTTGTCATTCCAGTAGGCTCTGACTCTGGTTTCCTTCTGGAATCAAGATCCCTGGAATCACTGTCCCAGTAGGGATAGTGAATATTGCGTGTTTCCCAAGAAACTTAGCTCATATCTTTGGATTAACTATGTAGAAAATCAAAAGAGTTGGAAAAGGGCCCAGCTATCATTATCCATATTTCTATAATAATTTGAAGAAGTTGGTGAGTTATTGTAGAAGATCATGCAGGCTATTCTTTATCAGACACAACTTTTCCTTTGCTGAGTTTTTTTGACCTTCCCATCAGTCATTTCCTTTTCCTTCATATTAATGTCCTCCAGGTATGTACTGTTTTAATTGACATTCAGCACATACACTGAAGCAGGAGATCCTATCTTACACGAAAAAAGCAGCTGTAAATTTCCGCGAATTGTTCTCAATATGTGGCAAGTTCTTAAATTAGTTTGATCTTTCTCAAGGAGACAAATACATTTATATCTTGTAGGAGTATATTAAAATTTTACTTATTAACTCCAGCTAGAGCCAAGTTCTTACTGCTTTTTTTTAAACTTGAAGTCTAAAAGATAACATCAAATAATACTGAATGTTGAAAGCAGTGTCATAGAATATTCCACTTTAAAATTAATGCTCCATTGTAGAGTCAGTAGTCCATAGCATAATAGATACTTCTGAATAAGTTGGAAAGTTACATGGCAAGAGGGTGGCAGGAACTCTACAAATGGTCTGGGATGATGAGAAGATGTTTCCCATGGTGTAGTCAACAAAGCAGCCCCATTCACTGACCCCAGCTGTGTCAGAGGGTTGTTTTATGGACAGTCAAGGTGAAGAAAGGAAACAGATCAGGCAGACCAAGGATAAAAATTGGGGCCTGAGAGAACATGAAACTCCTGCCACGTAAAAACCTTGGTACACGCTGACTTTGAACTCTCTCACAGTGGGTTAAAGGTCATCCAAAATGAAAAATCTCTCCCTTTGACTATCAACATATTTGTTGGGGGGAGGGGGAAGTGGAATAAATAAAAGAAAAATCTTTTCATTCCAAATTTTTCAGAGAAAATTTTTTCATTCCAAACAGTAGGCTACTTTCGATAGAAAATGGGTGATTTTTAGAAGCAGTAATACAATAAAGAAGAATATTCTTACTATTTGAGTTGTAAAGCTGCATGTAGGTCAAATGGTAACTCTAGAAAGAGAAAACGTCTGTGCGTTAAAGCGTGTTAAGTAGAAATTTATAGGTAGTCATTTAAGTGATTGTGCCCAGTCTGTCACAGCACTTGGAACGTAGGCAGCACGCAAAATTATTAGTTCGCCTTTGCCTTCTTTTTGCTCTTCTGATACAATGCCTGTCCCCTTCTCCCACTCACCCATGTGTGCATGCGTGCATACACACACACACACACTCTCATACACTCTTCCTATAAAAGAAAATGGCTCCCAGTAGGTTGAAACCTCTCAAGGAAAACAAACAAACAAACAAACAAACAAAAGGTAAAATGAAGTTCAGAAGACCAGTAGTGAAAGAGCAGAGTGAACCCCAAAGCTATGTCAGGATTGGTAGCGGTAAGTCCAGGGTCAACATTCTGTTAATCCCAGTGAGCATAACTTTATTTCACGGTTCCTGTTTGTCATGGATGAGAGCAGACTGTGTGATGTAACTGCGTAGGAAATGTACCTGTGCAGTGTGCGTGGACAACTCCAGGGGCATCACCTATGAGCAAGCACCCTCTTACATAGGTTGAATCTTGTGTGGACCTTCATGTAGACAGTTCTTAACCAAGATTAAGTGTTAAAAGGTTTTACATCTTCAAAGGCTTTTGCTGTCATCTCCAGACGTTTCTCTTTTCATATTTTGGTAACTCTCAGCTTATTGCTTAGTTTCAATTTACTTCATATTTGTCATTTACCAACTATGGATGTTGTTATCCAAAGATTTATTTTATGCATATTTTGATTAAGCCTATGTATACTAATTTTTTTTAAATTATGGGTATGCTTACAAAACTGATTTATCAACTCTGTAACACTTTGAAAATATTAAAATGATGACTGTTAAAATACAGAAGCTACCGTTTTTATCTTCCAGAGTCATCTACACATGAATTTCATTTACCTTTGTCCAGTTGTTGGTTTTTTCCCACTATTGGGTTTAATAGAATAAATAAATGCACATAATGACATTACTGGTTAAGGTCATTATATGCATTTATTTGCTCTTGCCAAAGGGAACAAGAAAGCTAGAAGTGAGCATAGTTAAATATCTAATGTTCACAGTCACCAGGGTTCTGGGCTCTTGGTCACACAGTGGCCAGCAGAGAAGTGTTCCTGGGAATTACACCGAACGATCTTTCCAGGAACTGTTTCCTTTCACCTCAAACACAATAAGTAAGAAAATGCCATGAAAGCTGTGTCAATCAGTTCGATGAAAATATTTCAGACTGTATGTAAAACCAGCACATTGTACCCCATGATTACATTTATGTACATAACCATGATTTAATAAAAAAAAAATTAAAAAAAAAAGAGTCAAAGGCTCTATTTTAGTTTGTTTCGTTCTGGATAGTTTCTTTCACAATGAATAAAAATGCATACAAAAATATTGTATCTGTCAGATACACTGTGAGGAAAGTGATCTCTGAAGCATGGCTTCCCTGCTTTGAAGATGCAATATTTTTGGACATCAGTTGTTATCATGACTCACATGCTCGAAGTGAACCCCTTCAACAAGAGAAAGATAAAAATGGACAACTCAAACTTGACTCCTGCCATGGCAGCCACCTGATTTTGCAAGCAAGATGACTTTATTCCCATTGGTGTCATACGCCAACTGACCTTAAAGTTTCCTAATTTTATGTTATTTTATAGTTGACTAGAGTTGGGGCCCATAATGGGCTCCGATTTGAATCCTATTGAATTTCAGTGGGCTAATCTTTTATCATCACCATGTTTTAAGAGCTTGCTTTAAAATTCTTCCTAAAATTTGTTCTCTTCCTCCTTACCTCAGAGGAGAAACATCTAGATTATTAAACATTAAACTGTACCCAATAACTTTGTCTCTTCAAAACTCACACTCAATTTACCTCTATGTACTGTAATTAAATTCATCTGATAATCCTCATACATTGTTAGTTTACCAAATAAAGTAATTCAACTGTGATGCGTTATGTTTGTTTGCCTGCTGCCAAAATTCATGCACAGAGTGCTCCCGTGTTATTTAATATTGGAGGGTGCCTAAACACGCATAATGAGTTGAATTATTATGGTGATTGGACAGTTCAGAGTTATTAAAATACCTATTCCCCAATAATTTGAATGTGTTCCATTCAGAAAAGACTTAATTATATGGTTAAATGGAATGTATTTTTATTTTCTTTGGTATGTGAAAGACTACGTAACATTAGACATCGGGCACGGTAAACCTTAAGAAAGTATCTTTCAAAGTAAAATAATAATGAGATTTTAAAATGTTAAGTTTGTTTAAATGGTACAACTACCTTGGTAAACAGTTTAGCAATTTCTTAAATAGACTTACAATATATCCCAACCCTTTCAATCCAAGGTATTTACCTAAAAGAAATGAAAGTATATATCCAAACAAAACTGTGCATAAATATTCATAGAAGCTTTGTTTGTAATAACTCAAACTGAACACGACCTAAATGTCCATCATCAGATGCATGTATAAACACATTGTGGTATAGCCATGTGTTTGAATAATACTTAGTGATAAAAAAAGAATGAAGTATTGTTATATACAACGTTGAAGAATCTCAGAATAATTATAGTGAGTGAAACAAAGTGCTAAGTAATTTGTAAAGACATTAAGTAGATCAGCGGTTACCTGGATATGGGGGTAGGGAGCAGTGGGAGGAGAGATTGCAAAGAGGCAGGGAGAGACTTTTCGGGTGATGGCTATATTCAATAAATGATTTTGGTGATGGTTGATGAGTGTGTGTATCTGTCAAAACATCACAGTGCACGTTTTAAACATGGAAACTCATTGCGTGTCAATGAGGCTTTGATAAAGCTTTTCAAAACGTACACAGAAAGAACAATATATAACACTGACATTATTTTAGCAATACATTTTTTGAAAATTGAAATTAGAAGGCCCATCATTACTGTGCTCTGGGAGAGCTGATACCTTTCTTAATGACAAAGTTCTCTGGAGATTTCCCATTCCAACTCCATTGGGGAAAATGCACTCAAATTCTGATAAATACTCTTATGAAGGACGATGGGGACAAAAACCAAGGTTTCACTTCTTTTTTCTCTCTTGTAGGTTCAACCATTCATTTATTCACCCATTCATTCAACAGTCATTTACTAGGTGCCAATGTGGGCCAAATATTGTGTTCCCAGTAAGGGTAGAAATGTGATGAAAACAGGTGCTATCCTCACAGAACTTACATTGTGGATAAGGGAGAAAGATATTTTCAATACCCAAGTAAATGTATATTTATACTTGTAACAAAGTGACTCAGGAGAGCTTCAGAATGATATAAAATCCTATAATTTAGTAATTTTACCTAGTTAGGAAGGACTCAGAACCAGCCAAGATAGGGACCTCAGGACATATCAGTTATATTTTTATATATGATATAAAATATATATGCTCCATATTAAACATGGTATGTAGCATATCATTACCTATTATTATTATATAGCATAATTATTGGCTTAAAAACTTCAAATTGAATGCCAGAGATAGAGGAAGCTAACATTTGTATGGGACAATGTAATCCAGTGGTTATGAGTGGACATTGAAGCCAGTCTTTTGTATTTAATTTCCAACTCTGTAATTTGTTAGCTATGGTATCTTGGGAGAATCGCATTACTCCATTAAGCTTTACTTACTTCATCTGTAGGAGAAGAATAAAGTGAGTAGGGTCTTAGGGATTAAGAGGGAATACATAATTACACTGAATAAACACCAGCTATTATTATTACTAGTATGATAAAGATCAACACCTTATTTACAGAAGATGCACGTACCTATTCTCTACAAGGATGGAGTGTTAATTCTATATTTTCATGCCATATTAATGAGTACAGTGAGTTTTATGTTTGACCTTGGGAAAGGTATTGTCAGTCAAGATAGATAGACAGCAATGGTAATGATAAAATGATTCAGCTGAAATCACAAAGGGTGAACCTAGAATAATCAAATTTGATGCAAAATTGATTGATTTAATGCAAATTTGATGACTCGTAGGAATAAAGCTTTATTCCCATGAATAAAGCTTTCCCATGACATTTAATGCTTGCTATAGTCCCCAACTTGGGAATAGAAATAATAAAAAGAAATACAAAAGCTATGACTGAAGTAGTTGTCAGTCATATCTAAAGTAATGTATAAATTTAGAAAATAAATAAATGAATAATGCAAGGGAGAGGTACAAATTTGGTTGGGATAGCGGAAGACAAAATTTGTATTTGAACTCAAATACATTATTGACTTGTTTGACCCTATCATTATTTTCTGTACGGAGCTAGTCATAAGAGCAATATGGATCTCAAGTTACCGTGAATACCCCAGAATATGTTCTTAACCCACATATTTATAAAAAAAAGAAAACAAGTGCAATATAGATAAGATGGAGAAAAATAAGAAATTTGCTTTTTATCTAAGCTCCAATGCATTCTTTCTTACTTCATAGCCCAGGATTAAGTTTTCTAATATTTATGGTATTTGTGTACATCCCATCTTCATTCATTTATTCATTCATTCGGCAAGTATTACAAGTTCCTGTTTTGTACTAGGCCCTGTCCTGGAAGCTGGTCTGCGTGCAGCTTATCTTCTGGTAAGACCTTACATGGATGGTAGTCATGACTGTGTTCTAATATGACTGCAGAGATGAGTTAATCATTCAATTCAATTTTACATAAACATTTATTCAACCCTTAGTTTTTTCCAGATCCCACATTCAGGTTGCAGAAATAAAGTAGCCAGTGTTGTCTCTAGCTTCGTGAAGATAATTGAGTAAGGAAGAGCTACACTGGACAAGCAATTCCAAGTGTGTTGAATGTCCCATAGCTACAAGTGCAGGATGCTGTGGGAACATATAGTTTTAGCAGGGCATTCCCCTGGTCGCTGGGGTCAGAGCACTGCTCACTGGTGACGGGAACCTACTCTGAGAGATGCTTTGAGGCCAAAGCCCATCCTGCAATCCTTGCCGATCTTGTTCCCCTTGACTCAAGTGCTTCTGATGTTTTTGAACATTTCTCCTACTGTCAAGGGATCCCAGGTTCCTTTTCATGATGAATCCTACAAGATTTTCACTTCTTATTTTGCCCTTATAACACCTGGCTCCATGCAAGTTTGTTCATCTTATTTTTTAGTAATGACGATGATTATAGTAAAGAGGGAATAACTGATACTCAAAAGTCTGAGTCAATGTTCACAGTTGGTAAGTAGGGGAGGCTAGATCCAATTAGAATCGTTTCTCTAAGTAATTTTGAACACACTAAGTTATCTTTGATATAAAACTAGTTATATAAATGTCTAAAAACATGTTAATATATGTATGAACTATGAAAATCCTATATGGTTGAGAACATCTGATCAGATTATTCTATCAAATAAGGGCAATAAATAATATTTAATTACTACTATTGGCTTCTTTATGCTTATGAGAATTTATTGCTTGTGTCATGAAAACATGTAAGTCAAGCCAGGGTGCTCCTTATTCCAGACATACCTTGGAATAACCTACTCCTCTTCTTTGTACTGCAGAAAATTTTACTTTCAACTTTTTAATAATTATTTATTTGCTGCTAGATGTCATTGTTTTATGTGCCGTATGGCAATTATTAGTGTTTCTCTAAAGAAAAGACGGATCATACTTTGTTACGAAAAACAACTTTTAAGCAAATTCTCGTGTTATAGTTTTAAAAGAAGACACTTAAAACCAAATATTATAAGAAATCCGAAATAGAATTGCATGTAGATAAATTAAAATGTATAAAAACTACTACTAATAACATATTTATTAAATCTATTACTATATGTCTGTGTATTATTGTAGGATTTTCCATTTATTAGCAGATATAATCCTTGCGGCAACCTTACAGATGATACTCCATCTTACATATGAGGAACTTGAACTCTGATTTGTTAAGAAAATTACTTCAGGTGATACGATACAGTTAGTAAATTGGGCCATTGAGACTTGACCCTATTGAGTCTGGCTCTAAAGTCCCAACTCTTAATCTTTGTGTAAAAAAATAACCTTAAAGCTTTTGTTTCTGCAAAAACTAGGAGCTGCCACTATGGTGAGGCTCAAGAAATTCATTCCAAAGCAGCCAACAAGAACAGGCACTGTCCTTTACAAATAAGAGATGACAGCTCCTTTAAACATGATCTACTAATATCTCAACAGTATTTTTAGATGGGACCCAGTGGGTTCACACCGATGGGTTAGATTTTTTTTAATTACAATGCATTTTGTTTAGAAGAAGGATTAAAGTATTTGGCAAAACGATTTGTGTTGACAAAATGGCTTAGTACCTTTGGCAGATTTATTTTGGAGAATGGAATAAATTAAGGTGTCTAGCAAAAGATGTGCTACTGCCACTGAAACAATTTCAAGTATTTC
Source organism: Perodicticus potto (assembly GCA_963574655.1). NCBI lineage: Eukaryota > Metazoa > Chordata > Mammalia > Primates > Lorisidae > Perodicticus > Perodicticus potto. The sequence goes on along the minus strand of CAUYRH010059636.1, from coordinate 5,990 downwards.
AGAAACTCTATTTTTATTCACTTTGCAAAATGTGCTTAGTTGAACTGCCAGTCCCTGTTACATTTCCATTTCTAAGCAATTAATTAAAATCCCAAATCAGTTTTTTCTTGATCATGCCAGCAGGAGTCGGTTACCATGGAAATAGGAAGATCAGTAGTATTTGGAAGAGAGAGAAAAAATGGCTTGCGTTGGTCTTTTATTGCAGAGACATAAGTGATGGTCTAGAGTAGCTTGTTGGCTCAGCAATGGGAAGCTCTGCCCCCCACAGTCAGTGTGACAGTGACAACTGGAAATTACTGACAGCCCTGAGGATTACATTTTGTCCCCCAGGGATATCATTTGGCCAGTTGAAAAAGTCATTAATTCAGCTTTTTCATGTCTTCCATCTATAGGCTAAACCTCCAAATGTAATTGATTACAGAGTATTCTGTTGTGGCTAAGCAGGATTTCAAATCAATAATTGGTTATGTTTTGCAAAGACCCATTTGTGATTTTTTTTTTTTAATGTCAAGCCAGTAGGCTCTAGCTAGAAGCCAATTTCCAGACAATACTGCAAACTATTATAAGAATGACTATGGTTGAAACCATACTTCTTTATAGTTTCAAAATGAGAGCTTATAGGATATTATCATCTTACTAATTCAGTCGTGCTACCCAAGACAGGACTTTAAAGAGGACAGTGTAATAAATACTAATATGCCTATGTTAAAACAAATTGGAGTTGTACTGAAGAAAATCTAAGCCTTGTTAAAGACATGATTGTAATGACGCAGGTGAGAATAATAACTATAATCACGTCTAATATTTATTAAGAGGTTGGATGCACAGTTCTTAATGTTCTAGCACTGTAAAGGTGGTGTTTCCCAATACCATCAGGAAGACCCCAATTTCATAGATTCATTGACTGTGCTAAATTGCTGGAACTTTTCTGTGTGAAAGATTCTGCACTTTCACGTGGCGCTCACTAAACTCTCTGTGAAAGCAGAAGATCAGTAACTGCACTGCTCCGCAGTTAGGGGTATTGAGGTTCTGCACAAAAATTTATCTTTGTGCCTTTGCTGATGCTTTTCTCAAAATCAATGCGAAAAAATTCAGATATCAATAAGAAAGGGGGAGCCAATCAGGATTTCATGTATTTCTCTAGCATGAAAGTCCAGTGTGGAAATTAATCTGAAAACATCCAACAGAAGTTCTAGTCTGGACATAATGATAATAATTAGGAACATGGGAATTTTTCAGTAAAGTTTTTCCGTATTGCTCTAGGCAGTTTATATAACATTACCACTTGTGTCTATTAACCACTATTAGACTTTCCTCATAATAAAGTCCACAAGGCATAGTCACATGTCTTACACCTAAAAATATTTTATAGTGGTAATTATTTAAGATAGGTGGCAGTGGTTTATTTTTAGGCAATCTTTAGAAGACAATAAAAAAAACCACAATTCCCTGTAGTTTACTATAAGATAAATAGAAAAGTTTCCAGCCAGCTGAGGCACTTTTAGCAACACAAATCATATGTTTGTTTAGAATCGAGGTTCATATCACACACCATATACCGTTATACGAAGTACATTAGCTTCACGTATCATAGCATCTCCCCTTCCAGTACTAATTAGGTAGCTGTAATGTATTTCAAAACATATATACACAGTAGAAAAGGGGAAGAGGATATATTAATGTCTAATGAGACTTAACATCGTTCCCACAAGTGTAAAGTCTGTCTATATAATCATCCGGAAGCTTGAGTCAATATTTCCCAGATTTTCTTGACTGTAGGATTCTGATTTAGATTTTCCTTTGCACTCTTTTAAATCCAACATCTTTATCAAGTGCATTGCTGAATAATATTCCTTTACTCAATATGGGGAAATCCAAATAGAATAAGACCTGGCTATCATTCAAGGAGACATAACACTTTGTAAGATGTGCTATATAGCACATAATATAATGATTTGAAAGCCTCAAAACCTAGAAAAAAAATTTTTTGAGACAGAATCTCAGTATGTTGCCCTTGGTAGAGTGTCATGGGATCACAGCTCACGGCAACCTCAAATTCTTGGCCTTAAGTGATTCTCTTGCCTCAGTCTCCCAAGTAGCTGGGACTACAGGTGCCTGCCACAACACCTGGCTATTTTTTTTTTTGTGGTTGTCATTGTTGTTTAGCAGGCCTGGACCAGGTTCGAACCCACCAGCCCCAGTGTATGTGGCCAGCACCCTAACCACTGAGCTACGGGTGCCAAGCAAAATTTAGAAATTCTTGTTGTGACGTTGATCTCACCAAGAAGGTCCCATAAGCTTCAGACAGAGATGTATGGACTAGATGATTCATTTGATGATTCATTCGCAGAGTCCATGTTATGTTCCTCACGCAATACTAGGCTTTGGGGAATGAAAAAATATATGGGAATTATAATGAGAGGCCATATACCATAGATAATAAGCCTATGATTTCTGATGGCTGTCTAACTGGCTTAAATTCTTACTCCCCTCCTTAATCTCCAAAGACGTTGTCCCAGTCAACCACGTTTCCCAGTATGCATGCTCTCATTAGTCCTCTCCCCTTAAAGGTAGGCTGTCCCTGAATCATGATTTAAGTGATAAAATGTGATGGAAGTGACTTCTTGGGCTAGATCATAGGAAGTCTTGCAGGTTCCACCTGATATTATTGGGATGTTTTGTTGGGAGAAACCAGGAGTGTTCCAACATTACAATCACACTGAGATGACCTTCCTGAGTGGAAGTCTGAACTAGCCTGGAAAGCTACCTAGAGGGAGAGAGAGATGTGTCAGCCAAGGCACATGCCCTGCAAACCATCCCAGCAGAGGGGCCCCAGGTGAGAGGAGAGGAGAGAACATTTTTTGTCCATCCCAGTTGAGCCGTCAGATGACTGCAGCCCCAGGTGCACTATGACAGCAAACAAAATAAAGAATGTTTATTGCAGCCCAATTCATAATTGCTAAGTCGTGGAAGAAGCCCAAGTGCCCATCGACCCACGAATGGATTAATAAATTGTGGTACATGTACACCCTGGAATACTATGCAGCCTTAAAGGAAAATGGAGACTTTACCTCTTTTATGTTTACATGGATGGAGCTGGAACGTATTCTTCTTAGCAAAGTATCTCAAGAATGGAAGAAAAAATTTCCAATGTACTCAGCCCTACTATGAAGCTAAGCTATAGCTTTCATATGAAGGCTAAAACCCAGTTATAGCACAAGAAAGGGGAGGGGGGCAAGAGAGGGGAGGGGGGAAGATGGGTGGAGGGAAGGTGATTGGTGGGACCACACTTACGGTGCATCTTACAAGGGTACAAGTGAAAATTACTAAATGTAGAATATAAATGTCTTCATATAGTGAGTAAAAGGCCATGAAGGCTATGTTAAATAGTTCAATGAAAATATTTCAGCTTGTATATGAAGTCAGCACATTGTGCCCCATGATTGCACCGATGTACACAATTATGATTTAATAAAAATTAAAAAAAAAAAAGAATCTCTCAGATGAGCCCGATCAGTCCACAGAACAGCAAGAAAAATAATAAATTTTATTGTCTTGAGCAACCAAGTTTTGAGGGTGATTTGTTGTATTGGGATAGATGATTGGAATACGTAAAGGCTGAATTACCTTAGATAAGTTAATTTGTCTTTGCCTAAGTTAGTTTCTTGATAAAATGGAGACAATCATAGCACTATATCTTCGGGGTTGTTGTGTCTGGTGCTCATTTAGGCCCTGGCTTTTGTTATCTTGTCGAACTACACTGTCGAGTACAGGAGCCACCTGCCAGCACAGACAGTGGGTATTTGAAATACGGTTTGTCCATGTTGTGGGCACTGAAATTATAAAATGCCCAAAGAATTTTAAAATACTTATTATGAAAGAAGAGACTGTAAAATGTTTCATGAATGTTTAAAATTGTGTTTACATGTTGAAATCATGGTGTATTAAATATACCAAGTTCAATATAATATTTTATTAATTTTTCTGCTCTTATACCTGTTCTCACTAGGAAAATTTAAAATTACAAATGGGCCTTACATCATGCCTCTCATTGCATTTGTAATGGGCAGCTCTGCTTCGGAAATCAATAGCGTAAGGGCAGGACTTTGCTTACCGCTGTGACTCAGCACCTCTGCCAGCATCTGCTGTGGAGAAGGTGTGGAATAAATGTTCGTGGAGTAAGGAAATGATGTTTGCCAACAAACAAATTAAATTTTTCTCATATTAGTGTCCTGAACCTTCTTTAAAATAATTTTGCATGGTAAACTCATATATGTTGAGTCTACTCATAGGTAATCCATGAGTATTTGAGAATTCCCAGGATATAAATCTATTTGCAAAAACTAAGTTTTAAAAACAGGATTTTAAGGTCACCCAATAATCTTTTCACTGGAGTAAGTTATGATGTTTCTCCGCCACCCAGTATGTAGCATGTAAAACTTGCAGGAATTGCTTACGAGTCTTGTTCTGTGTTTAAATTTAGGAAAATTGCTGAATAAAAACATTATATTCTTCTGCAAGGCCTTTGATGTAACTCAAATGGGGGAGGGGAGCAAAAACTTCCGTGAAATAAAATCAAGTGGTTATTTGTGTGTATTCCATGTTTTCACCATGAAATCCTGTACCACATCAATTGCATAGCCTATACCCCGAGGCAGCGTGCCATTTGTGTTGAAAAATAGCAATGTACTTATTTTTACCTATTTATACTTAGCTCCTGTGTCTCTTGTGGATGATGCAGAATTTTTAATAGCAATCGACAACATCAAACTAGTTTAAATAGAAGGTAGCTTATTTTGCAGGGGAAGGGGGTGTTGGGGGAATTACTGGAATAGCAGAATTGTAGGAACAGACTACACCCCCAGAATTTGGGAAGGGGGAAATAAAAGCATCTCTAGCCACTTTAGGAACTGAGATCACATCTTCAACACCCACCTTGACCCCGTCTCTCCAGCTTTGTCCCAGCTGCTCCTCATATGTCAGCATCATCCTTTCAGACCTTTCAACTTCCTCCTGAGGTTGAAATGGGCACCTGCAGTTCTGTAAGTTCCACATTTCCACCTATTCTCTGTCAGAGAGAAAACAAATGTCACTCTTTTCTGTGCAGTTTGAACTATACCAGAAAACAAGCAGCTTGGATGCTTTGCCCATTCTCAATTATCACTGTAGACAGCAATGCCATTCCTATTATAAGCACACTATTCCAAGGAACAGAGGAAGAAGCAGTTCCTGAGAAAATGGGGTGCAATTTGGAGAAAAAGACAAAGGACAGGAGCCAGTCAGGCAAAACACGGCAACTATCAAAATGCTCAATTTTGTATTTTGAAGTATAGTGTCTGATACAACTGCTGATACATAAACTCCCCCATTGGTAACAGTGTGCAATGGAAAAGTGCCTCCAGTTCTTTTACAGAGAAAACATAGTTTTTAAATGTGAAATGCTTGCATTTTAATATCCTATTTAATTTTGGATATTTACCAATGAGGAAGGGAAGCAAGGATGTTTTCTGTTCCTGACATTGGGTTTAGCAGGGCAGGAATAATGTTATCTATTAATGAGCAGAGATGTTAGCTGAAGAGGTCTGGCTCTGTTCCAGTTTGGTTAATTAAATCCTACCTGCTTAAATTCTGTCTTTATTTTTCAACTGAATATTCACCGTTATTTCTCATTTGAAGAATTGTTTGATGTTAGGGGTTTTGGACTAGTAGCTTATTTATGAGGCAAAGAACTTTAGTTTGAGTTCACAATGATCTAGCTGCTGTCCACCATTATATACTTTTTGTGTTGACTTTCTTTTTTTTTTTTTAATTATTTTTTTATTGAGTCATAACTGTGTACAATGATTCAAGCTTGGAGTACAGTGTGAGGGCTTCCCATACAATCGGAGATATTTTTATCCACCTGATTAATGTAACATTCATGATATTTTCTCATTTACTATGTGAAAACAATTTTGATCCGTATTTAGAAGATTTCTCCTGACCCTTCA
>CAUYRH010059634.1:0-33232 GCA_963574655.1 Perodicticus potto | reverse complement strand
GCCCACCAGAGGCTCCAATAGCCAAAAAGGCTGGACAACTGCTGAGGAGACACCTGTGCCTTGGTGTCTCCTTCACTTTACACTTAGGACTAAATGTGGAACCCCCATTTCCTATGCCTAGGTCAATTTCTTGTGAATTTCTTAGGCCTCAATTCCATGAATGGACTGTGTCCATTCATTGATACACTCATTCACCTTGCCCCCGGCGGAAGGGACTGTATTCATTCGTTTTCTGGCCTAGGAACCCATACGCCTATATATACCCTGAGGCTAAAGGCCTAAAGGAGGAGACGGGGAAAGACCGGGAGAGGAACAGAGAGAGCTTTTCTCTCCCCACTTGAATTCTCTCCCTCTACCAGGAGCTTTAGTGTTTTCTGTATTCTTTTCTGTAAATCAATTCTGTCTTACCACTGAGAGGTGTGTGTGGTGGGAAATAATGTAATGAAGAATAATAAAATACATGTATTAAAAAAAAAAGAAAAGGGGTTTTATAATTTATAGTTCATTAAATATAGACTAGCTTCTGCAAGACTGATAATAGGGCCTTGGTTAAAATTATACATATATACATATATATGAATTTCAAATTCCATTTACAGAGAAATTGAGACTAATTTACAGAACTTTGACTTATGACCTCTTTCTTAGGCATCAAGTAATATTGTCTTCATCTGAGAGCTTTTTCTGTGAAATTCAACTGTAGGTCATACGTAACCCACCCAAAGTTTTTAAATCTTTCTCCTTTTTGAAGACCAGCTCAAGTTTGATTTTCCTAACAAGCTTTCCCTGGAAACAATTCACACTGGTTTTTCTCCCTCTCTAATACTGGTCACACTCTTGTTAGGTATTATTTTGATTCTATAGTAAGTTTAGTTTTATTTGCAGTAATTCGTAATTTTGCTAAGGGCTGATTCTGAAAGTGTGGGTTGACATTCAGATCTAGAGAAATCCTAGCTGACTGCCCTCCACAGACATGTCAGCATGGCTCTGATGCTCAACCCTTGCATAAAGGCACAGAAGACAAACTCTTCACAAACACTGAGATTATTTTTGTATAATGGCCTAAAAGGGCAAATGATTGTATTGAAGATGAAAGCTCTATGAAAATGATAGTCCTTTGCTAGAAAATAGAGGTTAGGGATAAACTGAAGAATATAGAAAGAATATTGAATTGGTAGCTCTGCGCCAATTGATAAGTCAATATTTTAGTGAAAAGACCAGTGCATATCGTTTTTATTGCACTTAATAGAGGAAAATATATGTGTATACAGGGTGGCCATAAAGTTCATGTGCAATTTAAAGTAGTGTGCCATTTAAAATTGTACATAAACTTTAGGAACACCCTGTATTTTACTTGCATTCACAAATTCAGACATTTCTAAAAGCTTTTATAAAATTCCACTCCAGAAATATTCCTCATAAGTGAGTGCTACCTTTTCAATAAGATGTGCAAGCTGATTGCCCTCATCTACTGTAATGAATTTATTGGATGCCACGTGCCAGCCCTGTGTCAGACATTTGCATATTTTGTTTAAGCCATATAAATTCTCTTTTGAGGTAGGTATTATTGTCTTTTTCTTGTAGACACAAAAACTGAGGGTTAAAGACTGAAAGAAATTTGCCTAAGGTCAGTCTACCAGTAAGTAACAAAATGGGGACTAAAATCCAGGTAGGTCCCCATCCAAAGCCCATGCTGTCCCTACTATACTGTGGTGTAGTGCATTCCCAGAGCCATTCCCTGCCACCTTCATATTCATTCAATAAGTTCATATTGCATTTAAATAACTCCAACTTCATTTCTAGGTTCCCAGAATTCACCTTAGCCTAAATGCTTGGTGCTTATATTCAATAGCTAAGATATAGCTAATTAAATTATGCAACAGGGATGTGTACACATCCCCACACACACCAGGGACATTTTTGTGTGTTCTGAGTACTGACACTATTGAGCTCTGGTTACCTTAGTGTGTGTTGGGAAATCCAGGCACACAAAAGAGAACATCGACCTGAAACTTTGTGAAATAAACAGACATACCTACAAACTCCAGCTTTACTGACAGAATCCCCCAATATGTTTTTTCCCAATGCCTCTGATGGGAATCCAGCCAGGTCAATCTGGATTTCAATCTCTTTCTCCCATCAGTGGAGGTGCTAAGGAGCAGTAAAGCAGGTCTGTGGGTGGACAGCTAACTGGACAAAGAAGATGTGGTCAAGTAAAGGAAACCTGCAGCTGGGAAGAATCAACAGAGTATAGTTCACACAAGGTTTAGTCTGTCTGCAGAGCAGAGGATGAGATCGAGATGAAAAATGGGGAAATGGTGAGGCAGGGAGGGTCGTGGGAGAGTTAGACAAACTACACAGCCACGTGTTTTGTGCACCAAAATAGTTTGACAAACAAGTGTAATTAAAAGCCTTGTGAATGATTCTGGACGCCTTTCAGAACAGGAAGAAAGGGTCAATTCTACTCAGGGTAAGAGAGCTTGGAGTTTGGGTCACCATGAGCAGAAATCAATTCTTATCCCATCTTCTTCCGCTTCCTGATGTTTCCTAAGGTTTGGCTGCTATTTCATGGTCTTTCTCATTTTCTTAGAGATTCCTTCCACTTTTGGGCTCTGTTACTAGGAGGCACTCCCAATCTCTATCCCTAACTTTGATCTCACCAAAGTTCCAGAAAATCCCTTAGAAATTCCCCATCCCCACACTCCTTAATGGCAAAACCACAATGACAGGATCATGAATTTTTTCATAATTTGAATAGTTCTTCTATTTTAGTTTGCATAATTCTGAATAGTTCTTACAACGCTTTTCATGGATGGCAGATGTGTCTAGCTAGAGTGAATTGTGCCCTGAACTCAAACTCAGACATGAGTTTGAATGCAAACTAGCTGCCTGACTATGGTCAACTAACATAAAATTGCTAATTCATACTCTAGTGTTTTTCCTGCTCCTTCTATCTCTAAAGCTCTGTAAGAACCTGTGGTTCTTAAAGCACATGGGATAAATAAGGCTCGCGTCTGAGCGATGTTATTTGCAGAGGGCAAAGGGCCAACTAGCAACCTGACTCTAGAGCTCTCAGTTTCTGATTTCCAATCTAGTGTTTTCATTTAAAAGGATGATAAATTCATGGAAAATAAAGCATAGCCATTCGAAGACCATCATACCTGCATCTCACTTCAAAAGGAGAAAGTTGTCATTTCCAAGTAAGGAAATCCCTGTATCACAGAGTCCATGATCTGTGCAGTCTCCTGTAAAAGGGTGATTATTGAGAACGCAGAAATGGTCCCCCAGTGGAGCCACTTTGAACACAGAAAGTGAATTGTGAAATAGTTTGCTTTATCTGCAGATTTAAGGTGTTGCAGTGTCTGCTGGCAACAGGGAATCAGGTTCTGGCCAGTAAGTACTCCTGGTCCCCTGTATCACTCAGTTGACAGGTATAGATCGACATCTATTTCCCAGACTCTGTGTAGGCACTAGAGCTATAGACCTTGATAAGAAGCAGCCTCTTCTCTGCAGGGTCATGTCTTGCAGGACCAAAGCAGATTAGGGTCTTTCCCTGATGGTGAAGAAGTGAGTGAGGTAATTCTGAGAGTCCTTCTTGACCTCACAGGCTCCACAAAGACCCCCTCTCTCATCTCATGTAGATATGTACCATGTTAAATCAGGTTCTGGAATAAGAGATAGGGATATTTCCATCTCTAATTCTAAATACAATGAATATAAAAACTTCCAATTTACTTATTTGATAAGCCAGGAAATGGATTCAGTTCACATAACCTGGAAATGCCAACCTGAGGAAGCTTCAAGATGGAAAATGAAATGTGTTCATTTGCATCGCAGCCCAGTCCTATTGGAGGAGTAATCAAAAGCCCAAACCAAAAATGTAAGGATGCCAGGGGACTCTAAAAATGACCTGTGGGAATTTCAAAGCATTAAAAAATAATTATTTCATAATGTGAGGGAGGAAGGAGCAAGTAAATTCCAAGGTGAGTTATTAGAATTTGAATAGAGCTGTAAATAAAAGTAAACTTCTAGGTGGCAGCTATAACCTTCAGCAGTCACAGAGCTGGCCACTAGCTTTACGTCTGTCCTGCTTAAAGCTCCTATGTTCACCTGCTTGGATTCTTTCCACCGTGGGAGCACACCAGTGATATATCAGTAGGTATAACTGGTCCCCTACCAAATTCCCTTTATAAGGCCAGGACATCCAAGCTCAATGATGTGCCTATTGACTGATCACAGCTTAACCCGTTTGTTCTGTAGAGAACTGCCTTTGGCCAACAGAATAGCCTTTCTGCACTTCCATAAGGGAATGCCTGGCTTATGTAGATATACTTTAAAATCCTGGTTCCCTTGGCTCCAGTTGGGAAAGCCCTGTGCTACCATTTCTGCACCCAAGCTCCTAGTGGGGTTAGACTGAACCGAAATCTAGCTCAGCTCCCTCTCCAGCCTACCCTGCTTCCTGACTTCCTTCTAGGTTTCTCTTAAGAGGCTTCCTTAGTACACAACTCCCTTAGAACCTCTATCTTAGCCTCCGCTCCTAAAGAATTCTAACTGAGGCATTGATTACCGTAAGGCCTAATGGTCATGGTAAGGCCTACAGTGTCATGTGTTGCCTTGATGTCTCTGAGCTCCACCTGGCCCCCAAAGACTGCTGGGGAGTCCCTCTGGCTCACTTGATATGCCCACTGCCCTGCTGGTCCACTGCCATGCTGGGCTGGCTGCACTCCACCTGGTCCTCAACTGAACAGGTTTTATTTCCTGAGGGCCTGCAGAAGTACTCAAGCAGGCCAATCACATCCTTCCCTGGGAAGGAGGGCGTGCCTCACTCTCTAGCTCTCCCAAAGCCTGCTAGCCACAGTCTCTGTTGTTTCACTCTGCTCCCTGGTGCAACTCCACGAGGCCCTGCATGGTGTGCTCTGCCCTCCTTCTAGGCTGTGAGGAGTGTTCGTGACTAATTAACTGTTGTCGGTCTCATCCGTCCAAGCTTGAGTCTTGTGTGTTTAGTCTTCTTGTTCTGTTTGGGGTGGGGGGATCCTTCCCTCACCAGTGGGGTGAATAGGAGGTGATCAGAAAAATCAAATAATGGAAATCAATAGGAAAAGGTCATTTTATTGATTGACTAAAGCAAGGTCGTTTTTCTGGAACATATCTATTTCATAAAGGAAGGGCAATCTGTAATGCCCAATATGACAAAACTAAATCTAGCAGAGTCCACTAGCCATGTGTTTGTTTTGCGTTACTATAACAGAATACCACAGACTGTGTGATTTATAAAGGAACAAAATTTATATCTTATTGTTCTGGAACCTCGTAGTCCAAAGTCCAGGGGCCTGTGTTTGGCAAAGGCCTTTTTGCGGCATCATCCCACGGCAGAAGGCAGAAGGGCAAGAGAGAGCAAGTGCATGAGAGGCCGTGAAGGAGCCAAGGGGCCAAACTCATCCTTTCTACCAGGAAACCACTCTTGTGATAACTAACTTGACTCCCCCAAGGGCATTAATCCATTTATGAAGGCAGAGCCCCATGACCTGCTCACCTCTTAAAAGGCCTACCCCTCAACACTACTGCTTTGGGGATCAAGCTGCCAACATGACTTTGGGGAACACATTTAAAACATAGCATTCTGCCCCTGGCCCCTCGAATCCATGTCCATCTCACGTACATTCATTCCATTCCAATAGACACAAAAGTCTTAACTTGCTCAAGCACCAATTCAAATGTCTAAAGTTCAGAGTTTCATCTACATCAGATATGAGATTCAAAGCACAAATCATCCTGAGGCAAATCCCCTCAAGCTGTGAGCCTGTGAAATCAAAACAAGTTATCTACTTCCAAAATACAATGGTAGATATCCTCATTCCAACATGGAGAAAGGAAAAAGGAGAAAGGGGTAACTGGGTCCAAAACTCAACAGGGAAAACAACAGTAAGTCTTTTTTTTTTTTTTTTTGAGACAGAGCCTCAAGCTATCACCCTGGGTAGAGTGCCGTGGTGTCATAGCTCACAGCAACCTCCAACTCGTGGGCTTAAGCGATTCTCTTGCCTCAGCCTCCCGAGTAGCTGGGACTACAGGCACCTGCCACAACGCCCAGCTATTTTTTGGTTGTAGTTGTCATTGTTTGGCAGGCCCAGGTCAGATTTGAACCCACCAGCTCTGGTGTATGTGGTTGGCACCTCAACCGCTTGAGCTACAAGCGCCACCCACAACATCAAGTCTGAAAGATGGAGAATAAGCGTCTTTGAGTCCATGTCCTGCACCGGGGCACACTGGGGCAGGGGTTGCACCCCCAAGTCCTTGGGCAGCCCTATTCCTTGGCTTTGCTGGGTTCAGCCTATGCATCAGTTCTGCTGGAGTGGAATCTTGTGTCCCCATCTCTCCCAGGCAACTCGGCAGTTCTGGAGTTCTGGTGGGAGTTCTGGGGTTGCTGCATGCTGGTAACTCAGCAGTTCAAGGGTTTCTAGGCATTGCCCTGGCAGGAGCTCTCTGTGGCCTCTCTGCTCCTACAGTAAGTGTCTATCTGGACTCTCAGGCTGTCCATGGTATCCTTTGAAATCTAGGGGAACCCTGCCATGACCCCACAGAGCCTGCATTCTGTATACTTGCAGAATTGACAGCTCAGGGACCTCATTGAAGGTTTTCAGCTTGTACCTTCCAGAAGCTGTTTGAGTCACAGCTAAGGTGGCTGAGGGGCACTGCACCATCAGAGTGTCATGGCAGCCTAGAATATCACATGCTGAGGTCCATCTCTGGAAAGCTTCCTACTTTGTCTGGAAGATCTCAGAAATGCCTTTGGAGTCATTCACTCATCATCTTGATGCCTAGAATTTGTCTTCCTTTAAGACATATATGTATTTTTTTGAGACAGGGTTTTACTCTGTGACCCAGGCTAAAGTGCAGTGATGCCATAATAGCTTATTGCACCCTCAAATTTTTGGGCTCAGGTGATCATCCTATCTCAGCCTCCCAAATATTAAAGCAGAGCACTTTGGGAGGCTGAGGCAGGATCCCTTGAGCCCAAGAGTTCCAGACCATCCTAGGCAACATAGCAAAGCTCCATTACATAAATTTTTTTTTTAAATTAGCCACGTGTGGTGTCATATGCCTGTAGTCCCAGCTACTTGGGAGGCTTAGGCAGGAAGGTCTATTGAGCCCAGAAGTTCAAGGCTGCAGTGAAATTTGATCACATCCCTTCCCTCCACCCTGGACAACAGAGGAAGACTCTTTCTCTAAAAATCAAAAAAGAAAGAAAGAAAATCTGCTTTCTTAGGACATATGCCATATATACAATTCCACACTTTCTAATATGTTATTCCTCATTTCAGTCTGAGACCTTATCAGAATGTCTTTTACTGTCCATATTTTTATCAACATTCTGAAGACTTAGGCTCTGTTAACAGCTCCTACCTTTTGAGTTCTCATCAGAATTGCCCTTAATGCTTCATTCCTGGCAATCTAGGTTTTTTCAGACTCTAATCATTACTCAATTCCAAAGCTGCTTCCACATTTTCAGATATTTATTAAAGTAACAGCCCTACTTCTCAGTACCTATTTTCTGTCTTAGTCTGTTTTGGGTTACTATAACAGACCACCACAGACTGGGTAATTTATAAAGAAATGAGATTTATGTTTTACAATTCTGGAGGCTGGGAAGTCCAAGATTGAAGGGCCCACATCTGCCAAGAAGTCCAAGACTGAAGGGCCCACATCTGCCAAGCATCAAGCGTCTTCTTGGTGTGTCATCCAATGGCAGAAGGTGGAAGGGCAAGAGGGCACTGTGCACAGGGGAGAAAGGGAAGGCGGGAGGGAGGAGGGGGCCAAAATCACCCTTTTTATCAGGAACTCACTCATGTGGTAACTAAGCATTCGCATGATGATGGCATTAATATGTTTACAAGGGTAGAGTCATCATGACCCAGTTATCTCTGGAAGGTCTCAACCCCGGTGCATTAGGGATTAATTTCCAGTACATGAACTTGACACATCCGAACCTCAGCACCATACAACCAAGCACAGAGTGTTTTCCATTCATATTCCATGGTCCTCTCCAGAGACTGAACAGACCCATACGAAGATACATGAATGATTCTACGAAGAAAGAAAGTGTACATCTCTTTTACGTGGGCGGCTCCGATGTTTCCACTTTGGTGAAAATAATTCACTTTACTAAATTCAGTTTACTAAATTTACGAGGCTGTGAAGGCATGCAGAAAAGTGCATATGTTTTCATGAATTCATTATAGATAGCTGCCTCTGCCATCATCCATCCACCCATCCCAATTTAAAATCTCTGATGTTTTATTTGAGAGAATACAGGATGGGGCAATTTGATTTAAATGCATACTGCACGTTTAATTTAAACACTTGTAGCAAAAGACTAACAGGAAGAGAGCCAAGCTGTTGCCAGATTTTTCTAGTCTTGCTCCATCTCAGAGGTGATTCACTCAGGGACTTGACAACTGCCTTTTAAAGCAACACAACAGGCCTATTAGCACTTAATTGCATTAACAGCCTGTGTTCCTTAGCATAACCAACAGTCTCCATTTAAAGATGATGCAAACCAGGGGTAGCCTGGACAGTTGTTCTGTTTCCATCTCTTATGGGATGGGAGTTCCCTTGGTCAGAGACTATTTTCTCCTTGGAAGCAGTGGTGAGAAATTCTGACTTAGGTGATTTTTAGGCAGATGGTGCGAATGATATATTTAGAGGCTCCGGAAATATCATTTTGTTAATTACACTGTCAAGATCTTGATCACCAGAAGCCTGTTTTACTCAGGCCAAAGCAATTTTACATTTACACTTGAGATTCTACTAATATAGCTGGGCAGTGTAGGTTAAGAAGGAAATTATTTGGTTGATTATATTTACCTGGAATTGGTGGGGGGGAATAAATCATTTGTTAAAACTGAAAATTGCTGATGGTCTAACAAATTATGTGAGACTACAGCATAATATTGTGTAGAGAGAGATTTATATTTTTACATAAGTAAATAGATAGGGAGGGATAAATGGATACATAGACCCAGGGAGGCAGAGAGATTGGGAGAAAGGCAGTCCTGCCTTTGCACAGTAATGCTAATGCTGGCAGTAAAAATGACTGGGAAAGCTGAAACTTCACTAAGTGATGTTTATATTCACTTGAAAATCAGGATTGTTCCATGACCTTGAAAATTTGTTATCAAAATATTAAAAACTGTATTACCGTCAGAGAGAGAGATACACCCACAAAGGGTACCAAAAAATGTATACACATTTTAAGAGATATTATCTATGTGTGACTTCCTGAAGCTGCACTGAAAGTAGCATTCCTGGTCAAGTGCACGCTACCCATGTTCCATTTTACCTGCCATTTGTATACTTTTGGGAAATGATCGATTTTACTTTGAACAAGATCTCTTAAAATGTGTATCTATTTTTTGGTACTCTCTGTGTATATACGTATATATATATGGAAATGTAAAAAAGAGTAAATGTTTAGTTAGTTATCTCTAATTTAAAACATTAGAATGACTGAGTATTAAAGTGCTTTATTTCATTGTAAAAATTTATAAAGACTGGTTCAAACAGAGCTCGTTGCCTTCTCCTCCTATTATATATGGTATAGAATAAACACCTTTTCTATGCTTTGGCAAACTGCTCCTTTCTAAGTCTGGATCAGGCAGCAACATTTATTCTTTGCACTGTCAATGATGTGGACTGTCTCTGAGAGTTCCCTTAATGTGACATTTTCACAGCATCACCTCCTCTGGTTCATCCTTTTGTCACAGCTACTCAGGTGCTAAGTTTACCTTCCCTTCATTCTTTTGGCTGTTTTCAAGAGTCTCTTGAACAATATCAGTGTGAATAGTACCAGGGTCAGGTCATCTATGTCTTCTATAATTTCATTTACACTTATTCCCACTTCCCTTTGAGCATTATCACTTTTCATCCCTTTGCTGCACTGTCATCTTCGTTGGACAAGTCCCTCTTTCTATTATCCATTCTTGTAAAATGTCACATAGACTTATCACTGGAAGACAAAGAGGAAACACAACTACACACTTTGCTGTCTGCGCATGAGCTGATTAACAGATATGCAGTGACCAGCTATGATGTGAGTGGTCATAATCATGATGGAAATCTTCCTTTTACAGAGTGATTTGAGGACTGAAGAACTAGCAGTGAAGCTTGTTCATTGTGATATTACTCACAGGTAATACACCAGGCTAACTAAAATTCAAATGGTGGTGTTGAGGGACTCGTTGGTTATTTAATTAAATCATGAAACCTGAAATTCATGGATGTTGGAAATATGCAAAGCAAGGCCAGCTCTGTGTATGAGTTTGTGTGTATGAATGGACAAATTGTGTTTCCCTTACTTGTTCTATCAAGATGACTTCAGTCTCTGTAGGACCTATTCTGTGAAATTCCGTTGTACAAAATTAGGAGGAAACCGGAGAAGGGAGGAAGAATACCATACGGAAGATAAAAGGGGGACCCAACCAGAGAGGTTTAATTGATTGACATAGTCAAGGATGGATGGGAAGAGCAGAGGAGAACTGCCCCTTCTTGGTTTTCTTCTTTTACAGTTATGAAGGGAATCAAAGCAGTTAAAGGTATGGGATACGTGTGGATAGGAGAGAAGCAAAGATCTGGTCACAGTGTCACTCTGCCTGGGTATATGAACTTCCTTTATTTTCATATTTATAAATAAAGGATTTGAGTTATTTTCATGTGTCTATTCCTTCTTAAACTGTGATTTTGGTCTGTGATACTTCTCTGAGACTGGATTCTGGGAGGCCTTACTCATGTGGACAGATGTTTCCTGAACCCTCTTATTAGCTCAGCTTAATGGAAAATGCCGAGCTTTGGAATTAGAAAGAACAGCTCAAATTCCAGTTCTACCACTTGCTAGAAGAGCGATCATAGAAAAGTTACTCAAATTCTCCCAGCTTACATCATAGAATGGGGATTATTTAAAGCACATTGCCTGAAACAGATGAGACACATAGTAAATATGAATCCCCAACTTCCTTTTCTCCAGTAATATCATGGGAAAGCACAGCTATATAAATATTCCCCTTTGAAAGAAGCTGGAAGGGGAAGGAGTACAGCCAAGATCTGCACTTGCGTCTCAGAGCTCCCAAATGGGATTTCTTGTTTTGCTGTGTTTTGCTTTTGCATTTTTATCCTGTGAAGAAATAGTTTACAAACTGAGATAACAAGGCAAAGCAAAGGCAACGTCGGATGAATGGACCGGGAAACAGAACTCAAGGAGGCCGCCATGTCCCTGTGGATTACTGTTTTTCTAGGCAGCAAGCGAGTCAGCGCTTACCTTGTTTTTCTCTTGCCTGAAATTTGGATCATTGAAAACACCTGAATGCAATGATAACTATAAAAAGATTAACTAAAAGAAAAAAGAAATTGGAAAAAACTGTATTGGAGCATGAGGAGGCACTGTAGAAGCCAGGGTAGGAATTAGTAGTTGGGGGCCCCCTTGGGCCAGAATGGGGCTTATAAAGAATTCAGAGATTGGAAGCTGATAACAATCGCTGGGGAGACTTTACCTTGCTATGCAGGCCCTGCCTACAGTTGGCAGCACTCCCAGGGAAAAGCAGTGCAGGACTGTCACTACCATGCGGCTCACAAGACCAGGAAGTCAAGGAAGCAAGGAAAGTGGCCCCAGTGCAAAGGCCATTTGCCCAGCGCTGACCCTGATTCTGTAGAGGCTCCAGAGGAAGGACAAGCATTTAAGGAGAGAATAAAAGTGAATGCAGTAGATGAGTTGCTGATATTTTAAAAAAATTAAAGTACTATCACAGCACTGTTCTACTCTCTAATTACTTCTGTGTTTTAATTTTGAATGAGACTTTGGATGTAAAACACCTTTAGTTCTCTGGGCCCCAAATTCTTCATCTGTAAAAAGAGTAGATTGGGGTCAATCAGCAATCCCCAACTGTTACTGGCTGCCTATCACTGTCAGCCAACATGTAGAGATGGGTACAGGTCCACCAAACTTTGTCAGAAGGCCCCAGGTTCGGGAAAACAGTGACAGCAGCCTCTCTAAGATTGTTCTGTTCTTCTATTTTCAAAATCACAGTTTTATACATAATGGTTCACAGCAAAGACTATATCACCTCTTACTTTAAATAATAAACAGCACAACTCAGTGACAATTTATTACAACGTTTTAAATTTAAAAGTTAATTTCCTCAACTATTCAAGATGGGCATCTTTAGGGTGGGAGCTAAATTTATAAAACAGTAAGAATGGGAGACAGGAGGTGAAGGTCAGCAGGACCTAAAACAACCAGACCAGCTGTGTCATGTCTGCCCTAGCCTGACAGACTCCATCTGATTCTCACTACATGTGCGTTCACGATCTTTTGGGCCCCAGAGATCAGTTTCATGGAAGACAATTTCTCTGCAGACCAGGGCGGAGGCTGGAGGGCCCTGGCTTCTCACAGGGAGCATGCAGCCTACAGCCCTCTCGTTTGCGGTTCACAGTGGGGCCTCTGTTCCTAGGAGAATGTGACGCTGTTGCTGATGAGCTCAGATGGTGATGCCAGTGGCGGGGCGGGGCTGTGAACACAGATAAAGCTTTGTTTTCGCACCTGCCACTCACCTGCTGCGCAGCAGGTTCCTAACAGACCACAGACCAAGTAGTGGCATGGACCAGGGGACCACGGGGTTAGATCACCACACCTTGAAGTTCTTTTCTCTGTGATTTTGCATATGAAGGCTCTTACTGCCCACCAAGCCAAATTTAATCCACTCTGTCCAGTTTTCAAGCTCTTCCACAACTGGGTGCCACTTCAACATACCAAGTTCTCCTGTCACCTTCCTCCAGATGAATCCGCACTTCCTTTCGGCCAGTCTCTGGCCTGATCTCACTACGAGCTGTGCTAATGCAGGCCTCCTCTCTGTCCTCATTCTCGGTTTCCCCTGGGTGTGCAGAGAAACCTCTCCCTCACTCACAACCTCCGCATTTCTCAAGAGCCATTCCTCAAGTCCCCAGACCGTCACAAAGAGAAGATTAATCTTAATGTCCCCCTGTGTAGTGCTGAGGTTTTAGGATTTGTACCGAACAGGACTTTAAAGAGGAAGTTATGTTATATTACTTTTGCTCATGTAAAGTCCATTTCCAAAAACTTAAAATTAAATATAATTTGGATACTCTTGTCACAGAGCTATTGTTATTAATCTACAATCTCCTAGTTTAACACTATAGGAAAAGACAAATGACATCAATTGAAGGTAAATTACAGCCGAATATATATAGGATCACACTTCATAGCTTTACAAATACCAAGTGAATTTACTGATATTTGTGAAAATATAAGAACATTATAGCATTAAGGATTTGCCATTCATTTTAACATTTTGCTAAAAACCATTCTTGTATCTCGACACTAGGATTCAGTATTCAATATTTATTCAAAAAATTTCCAGTTTGGATTTATTCCCTTGAAATTGATCTACGGTAATCTTTTGAGATGTTTAAAGATAAAGGCAACGAAAGACCTTCCTGCTGGAATGGCGGTGCCTGTGGCTCAGTGAGTAGGGCGCTGGCCCCATTAATCCAGGGTGGCGGGTTTGAACCGGCCCCAGCTAAACTACAACAAAAAAAATAGCCGAGGGTTGTGGCAGGTGCCTGTAGTTCCAGCTACTCAGGAGGCTGAGGCAAGAGAATCACCTAAGCCCAGAGCTGGAGATTGCTGTGAGCTGTGACGCCACAGCACTCTACCTAGAGCGACAAAGTGAAACTCTGTCTCTAAAAAGAAATAAAAGAAAGAAAGACCTTCTTGCTTCTGATAATTGTCCATGATAAGTCATAATTGCTCTTATGAATACTCTTAATAAGGAGATATCTGTAATGACGATCTGAAATTACATCATAATAACACTAATAATATTGTAAAAACAGAAAGAGCTTTAATATCCACTCCATGGGAATGCCTAATAATGGGTCTGCTAATAATTTGGGATAGGCAAAAGGCAGAAGACAATTTATAAGTGAGAAAACAAAACATCTGGAATATTTTTCAACATCATTAATAAAGATATAATACCATTTTTCAACCTTCCAAATGGCGACGCTTCTAAAAACAATTTGTATTTAAATAGATGAGAGAAAAGTACTTTTCAGAATTGAGACCATCTTCTTGGGATGTGCAAGGATGAGCGTGCTGGCCAGCGCCCTTCACCCCTCCCCGTCCAGTTCCTGCCTCTTCCATCCTGCTCTGTGCCCTGCGGCCCACCTTAACAGAGAACATCAGTGGGCTCCCTGGCTCTGGCTTCCATCAGGCTTTGGGAGAGCCCAGTAGGAGATCAGCTGGCTGGGGCTGTGCTTCTCTCTCAAAGGCACAGCCAGCCTGGAGTGGGGGGTGCTTGTCTCCAGCTACACGTCTTGTCTTGCTGGTTCCAGGTAACTGTCCCTTCCTCTGCTCTTTCCAGCTAAGAAATGGTAATGGCCTCTCACTATGGTTAGCCCTGCAGTGCTTCTCTATCTCTTACTGGTTTTCCTTATCTGGGCCACACCTTATAAACTGCCCTGCATTAAATCCTTTCCAGTTGTTCCTTTTGAGTTTCCCATCCATCTTCTCCTACCACAACCCTGAAATCCGTGATCCATCTCCAAGTCCACTCAGGACCTTAACCCAATGAGGGCACTTTTCATCACAATCAGTCCCTTCCTTCCCTGGCCCTCCTATATTGAATGTCTGTTGCTTTTGCTCCTGCGGTATCTGTTTTCACTCTTCCTTGCACAGTAGCCTTATTTTACTATGAAAGAACCACCCCACCTCATCTCTCAATGTAAATGACTTAAACCAGGCTGATCTGAGCCCCAGTTAGGACTGATCATATGATCCAAGTGAGTCCAGTAAGATTTGTCATCTCTGGACTTCTGTTGGCATGATTGGGGCAAAGAGGCCTCTCTTCACTGAGACAGCCAGGTGTAAGGAAAAAGACAAACCTGTCAGGCCAACTAGAGAGGGTGTGCCTGGGGATAAGAGATGGACCTAATAACACTATTTGAATCCTTGGGTCCCATCATGCCAGAGGTGTACCCTTAGACATTGCAGTTATCAGAAGCCATGTTTCTCCTTTTTACTCAAGCTAAAGTGACTTGAGCTTTCTGTCATTTTCAACTGAAGGATCCCTGGATAAATAGTTTTTCTCCTAACAAAAACACAGGCATATGGAGAGAGTAAAAAGAGAGTCTTGTTAGAGACTGTGACTTTTAAAATCATGTCAATCATCCTGATTCATGATGATTTTATCATCAAGAACCTTAACCTGTAAATTCATGAAAACCTACCCATGGTTTGCATTAACATAATTTTAGATGCTTCCACCACCTGCATTGCGACTTTGGTTCTTTGAAATCTGTGACCGATAGGGCAACACCAAACCAAACAAGCTGTTTTGTGTTGAACTCTGTGGCTGAGACCCACACATGAGCTGCTGCAGACAAAGAACAAAGGGGAAAACAGCCAAATAGTGTGCTCTAGGATCATTTTCAAGTGCCATTTGACTGGGTTTTCTCAGATGACAGGGTTCTCTGGCAGGAAAGCTGTTTTTGCAACGATCATTATTCCCGTTTACTGCCTGTTAGAAAGTGAGTCACTGGGAGGTCAGATTGTCCCAAAAGCCCAGTGTTCCTGAGCACTCAAGGTCAAGTTTAAGGGACAGAGATCAGATGTAAGGACAATGGCAAAGGCTCAATACTTTGAAATGAAGACAAAAGTAACTCCCAAGAGATGACCATAAAGTGAGCTTTACTATCTTTAATGTATCATATTACTTGGGAAAAGAAATCAGAGTGACAGTCTTAATGCGAGACGAAGTCTTTTCCGCAGCGGCTGTCCTCCCTGCGACACAGACTAAGTCTTTATTTATCTTTCTGCTCCCCTCCCCACTCCTGCCGAGCACCATGCCTCATACAAAGTAGGTGCTCTTTAATGATGACTCAGGATCCAGTAGCTAAGAGCACTAATAAAATACCTGAAGAAAGTCACCACATAGTATTTGCTCAAGAAATCCCTGCTGTTATTATTATTATTGCTATTATTTGTAAATATGTACTCGCATCATCCCTAAAGTATCTGTGTTATTAATAAGTAGGCCCATTCAAACCCACACAAACCCTTTTTAAGCAAGAATTTCAGCTTCCTTGCCTTCCAAGGCTGTAGCTCTACTGTGAGTTTGAGTTATTTTCCTTGCTCTTCATATACGGATGTAAAATTCATTCATTCATCCATACATCAACCAGTGATCACCTGCAATTTGCCACATATCTGACAATGTGCAGGGGACTCTAATTTGATGAAGATAAAGCACATAGCCTGCTGCAGGTGCACAAGAAAGCCATATAGACTGTGAATAAGAGGATCAGCCCATGGAATAAGATAACTTCAGTAGATACAAGTGCAGGGGGAAACTTCTGGAAAATGACTGGTACAGAAAGATACTTTTCCTTACCTTTTCTGCAAGCCAACCAAGGTGCCTAATCTCTCGGCTCCCAGCAATGCCTGTTTTCCCCAGCTGCTCTCGGACCTCGGCAATCACTCTGGTCACCAGCTCACTAACGTTGGCATGAATGGCACCGAACCAGGCCTGGGCAGTGGCTGAGTCTTTGCCCCTCAGGATGACTGTGTGCTTCGCATCTGGAGAGTGGATTTCAAGCTGCCTAGAGAAGCAAAGAGAGAAGGGTTAGAAGTTTTCCTGGGAGTTCCTGCTGTGTCAAGACCTGAGTCACAAAGGCAAAGTAACTCTTCACTTTTTCTTTTGACTTTGCCATTTTCTCATGGCTTATCTCCATGGTCCCTTCCTTCCTTCATTCACTCATTCATTCATCCACACGTATTTATTGAGGCCTTGGTCTCTGTCCTGGAAATGTAGTTGTGCAACCACCAAATCACCTGAATTATGGGTGTCTGGTTTTCTTGCTATTTACTTGATTGGCTTATTAGGAGTATCATAGCAAGACTTCCAAACTGTGAGCTGATACTAAATTGCCTTACTACTTAATCCCAGAGGATGTTAATAATATACTCACATCCTTGCTGCTGTTGGCAGGAAGAAGATGAAAATACCTAGCCACATACTTAATCTTACGGCTCAGTGTTAATCAACTGAGAATATCTTAGAATCAGAGATGACCAAACTTTGCCTTTTTTAAGGAATCCTCTCTGTAACATATTTAACTACCACTTAATCTTGGCACCAAGTAGTGAAGGACTGATTTAGCCTAGGAAGATGCAACAAAAGAGAGAGAGGTGTGCTTAAGAGTATTATTTTTAAGGGAAAACACCAAAGCTTATGCCAGCACTCAAACTAGATCACTAGAGATACAGTGACACACATGCATACTGCAGTATGATAAAAGGAGGAAATTCTCAACAGACACTTCACTTTTTATTTTGAAGTAAGTTCAGATTCACATGAAGTTACACAGGTGGTACAAAGAACTCTGGTGTACCCTTCACCCAGTTTCCCCCAATGTTTATATTTTACACAGTGTAGTACAACATTAAAACTAGGAAACTGAGGGCTGTGCCTGTGGCTCAAAGGAGTAGGGCGCTGGCCCCATATGCCGGAGGTGGTGGGTTTAAACCCAGCCCCGGCCAAAAACAGCAAAAAAAAAAAAAAAAACTAGGAAACTGACTTTGGTACAATGTGAATGTGTGCCTCTCTGCCATTTTATTGTGTATAGGTTTGCTTAGGCACCTTGCAATCACAGTACAGAATTAATCCATCACCATAAAGCACAATGATCTTCCCCCAACAACCCCTTTCTCTTGCCACCTCTTCACCACCATACCAAATTGCTGGGAAACTATTGTTCCCCATAATTTTTTGACACTTTTTAATTGCAGGAAGGAAAGAAAACTCATTACTTATCCATTCATGTATACATGCAATAAAGATCGTTTATTCATTTCTGTTTGCATGAGAAAGATGTAGAGCAGGGAAATTCAAAACTGAATAAAATTATTCATTTATTAATTTCTTCCATCTCTTGTTAATTATGTAACCATTCCTTGAAAATTTACTATGTACTAGGCAGCTTTAAATTCCTTCATATCATTGTATGCAATGTTCCTCACGGCCCTATCACTGATAGTATTTAACACAAGAAAAAGTTTAAAGTTTGCAGGGAGAGAGAAAGAATTGATGTACCCAAGGCCACAGAGTTGGTGATGCTGGGGTTCCAAATCTTTTTAGGTAGGATCAACAAGCCTAGGAATTTAAATACTGTGTTGTAATGTCTTTCCTTTGGAGTAGGCAACATTCAGTAAAGGGGGCACCCACTGTCTTCTGCAGTCATTTAAAGTCCAATATTTAAAAAGAAATACCCTCAAAGTGTCCTACATAGCTCCTGAGTTTCAAAATAACGATTTCACACACCACCTGAAAGTTAGAAGACTCAATGCAACCCGCCCGCCCACATGATCATTTGAAACCAATCTTTCAGTTTGAGTAAACCTTTTAACCCATAAACTTGTAGAAAAGAAATGATTGGGAACATCGGATATCTTTAGAGCAGTTTTGGCAATAATTAGCATTTTTGGTAAGAAGTTTGCAAAACGATTTTCCTCACTAAGACTCCAAAAGTTTCACCGGATGAAACTTTTACTGACAACTCTTGAGGTGACATTTGTCCTCACTCAGAAGAAAAAAGTCTCATGCCACAAAAGCTTTTCAAGGGAATGGGCGGTAAATCTAGGGTGAGCTTTCATTCTCTCCCCAGAATCGCTGCACAGCAGAACGCACACTATGGTTATCAAAAAGCATTAATGAGAGCTCAACTCGCTTTGCTTTTTTTAAAGTTTTATTTCATTTTTAATTGACAATGGTAGCTATCAACTTGCTTTTCAAGTTCTTCTATCAATGTTATTGTAAGAATTCAAAACATGAGAATACTTCATTTACAATATTTTCTTTTGGAGAGTCCTATTTGTTTTTTTAAAAAATGACAGCTTGGGAAGCAGACACTCCCCAAGTATCACATGCACAAATGAGGAAGGCAAAAATGAAAGAAAGTAAAAAGAAAATTCTCTTTGTTAGGGTTCCATTGTGTCCTGAGAGAAAGCATACTTGCAAACGGAGGCATAGGCTAGTGACATGCAGCCCCATTTCTTCCAGGTTTTGACAGCATTTATCATTATTATTAATTTTTAAGTAAACTTTTTTTTTTTTTTTGGTTGCAATTTGGCTGAGGGTGGGTTTGAACCCTCCACCCTTGGTATATGGGACCAGCACCCTACCCACTGAGCCACAGGCGCTGCCCCTTTAAGTAAACTTTTAAAGTACAATGTGCAGACAGAAAAGTGCACAAATTGTAAGTGTCCAGTTCAAATGTCTTTTCGCAAAGAGAACATATTCATGTAACCACCCTTCAGATGAATAAATGGAATGTAAGGAGCACATGTCAGGAGCACCCCGGAAGTCCCCTTTATATTACCTTTCCAGGTCCTATCTTTCAAAATAACCATAGAGAGAATTTCTATCACCATGAATTACTCTAGTCTCAGACAAAATGGATGAGTTTTTGTTTGTTTTAATTTGTTGTTGTCACCTGAAGTACCCAGAGAATCTCAGACTATTTCTGAAGCAAAGTTGAAATATTATGGTCTATTCTTAGGGAGGCACCTGTGGCTCAGTGAATAGGGTGCTGGCCCTGTATACTGAGGGTGGCGGGTTCAAACCCAGGCCCAGCCAAACTGCAACAAAAGAAATATTATGTCCTATTCTTTTTAGCAGTAGTTCTCAACATGTGGTCCTATCCTAGGCAGCAGCAGCAGTACCTGAGAATATACCAGAAATGCAAACTATGGCCCCCCCTCTCCGATACCCCACCCACCCTGGACCTACATATTTAGGAATTCTGAAGCTGGGGCCCAAGAGTCATCCTCCAGGTAACTCTGATGCAATTCAAGTTTGGGAAGGGCTGCTCTATAGAGTTATGAATAAATGCTCTGAGTGTGGTTGTTTGCCAGGCTTCCTAATGGCTGAGGGGACATGCTGAATGGTGACTTGAGCTCCCCACAATCAGTCCTCAGAGAAAGAACACAGAAAACCTACAGTAGAGAGGACTGTGGCTTTTTATAGTCAAAAAGAGCAGCAAGGTTCTCAACCAAAATGTTCTTAAAAAATTCTTGAATAGCTTTCTCTGTTTTTTTTTTTTTTTAATAATTTACTTAAATATGGACTCTTGGACCCACCCCAGACCTATTGGGTAAGAAACTCCTGGGGTTGAAGCCTAGGCATGTGGTTTAAACGTTCCACAAATTATATAGATTAAGAACCACAGCAGGCCTTTCCAAAGCGAAGCAGGTGCCCCACAGAGTGGTGCCTGCCCGTGTTTGTCCCCAGAAGAGTAACACACCAGAGGACTCTTGGAGAGTATGTTAGTTACTGACTACTGACTAACAAATTCCTCCAAAATTAAGTGGCTTAAAATTCCAGCATTTATTATCTCACAGTTTCTGTGGCTCATGAATTTGAGAGTGGCTGAGCTGGAAGCTTCTGGCTTAGCAGCTCTGTGAACTTGCAGTCAGGATGTGACAGGGACCACAGGCTTCGAAAAGCTTGACTGAGGCTAAGGATCCACTTCTGAGATGGCTCATTCTTCTGGCTGTTGGCCAGAGGCCTCTCTCCAGAGGCTGCTTTAGTGGATTTGTGACATGCCAGCTTGTTTTCTTCGAAGACAAGAAAAGGAAGTGCTATGCCTTTTATGACCTGGTCTTCAAGGTCATATACCATGAGTTTAGATTTATTCTTTATGTTAGAAGCAAGTCATTAAGTCCAATGCACACTCAAGAGGAAAATAATTAGGCCTCACCAGGATACAAGGAAGAACATCAAAGCATTTGTAAGACATGGCAAAACGACCCCCCAGAGGCTTTCGGATGAAGCAAGTTTCTGGGAAGAACCTGTTTCTTAATGTAGACGGAAAGTTTTGGGGACTGTGAATTAACAGCCTATAAAAGCTTGAAGATTTGGGTGAAGAGGAAGAAGATGCTTCTTTCTGACTAAGCTGTGGGTCTAGGTTATGACATATGAAGGCCTTAGGATAAATGACAACGAGAGATGAGAAAAATAGCAGCATATGAGTGAACATAAAAAATACTAATAGTGATCATGGGTTAAGGATGGTTGCTTGATTTGGAAAGATTTGACACAGAAGTATCAAATATTTTTGCAATGAATAAATGAAAGAATTCAGCATTCTATACTCACTTCTCCATCACCCCAATAAAACCCTAAGGGGAGAAGAAAGAGTCCTTCCTATTTTTATGTCAATGAGTTCAACTATGCCAAGCAAACAAGATGTACCCGGTAACCCTCAAGTCCCTAAAATCTATGGGTATGACAACAAGGTCGCAGGGTGATTTTATACACGTGTGTGTACACACATATATGTTACATATATATGGGGGGTGTGTGTGTACGTTACCTAACCCAAACTTCAAATACACACACTTTGACCTAATTTGCTATTTGACCTAATTATATCAAAATATGATTGCGATCAGTGCATGACTTTCAAAGAAATTTTGAAACTCTTTTTCTGGAACAGCCATCAGAGCTGTTGTTGTATCAGGTCTGACCATTAAATTCACAAACCGATCCTGGAAAAAGTGCTTTGAAAGGTGGACTAGGTGCCGTCATTGGTGCATAGCTTCCTAAGGGGTGTATTCCGAAGGTGACTACGTGATATTCACCAATGAGGTATGTAGCACTTTTTCTAGGATGAGTTTGTGAACTTAATTGACTAACCTTTTATGCATGTGAAGTCATAATGCCAAGCCCATCTTGATCAATATTTCTAGTATACAATAAATAGTCTTTCTAAATGTGTGCATAATAACATTGTAATGGTCTTCCCATGTGGGCTCTGGTTCAACTTCTTTTTAGAGAACTTGGACTTGAAGAAAAATGCAAGCCTCAGGAAAAACTAAAAAGTTACACAAAGACTATTTCTACCATCCTAGAATGGAAAAAAAGTAACTTTTGGGAGAGACCCATGAATCTTTTGTAAGATATTGAAAGATTTGGGGCAAACCTGATAATACATCACGCCTTACCCATCGACCTCTTTGTTCTAAAACCAAAAATGGCTCTTGTTCAGGAGTCCAAGTTCATGTGAGCTGTGGCCATAAGTAGAGCTATAATCATCTCTTGAAGTCTTTTTGCTTTCTCAGAGGCTAAGCTAAGCAGTGACTACAGGGCGAAAAGAGATGGAAAATGGTTTTATCTTTTTACGATTTTTTTCTTTTCTTTTCTTATTTTTGCTGTCAAAATGCCCTTGGTCATTTTCTGGGGTCAGATATTTAGTAGTACACACTCTTTTAAAAATGCAGTTTCAACTCCAATAATTACCTACTCGATTTGTAAATGTGCAAAACAGGAAAAAGATGAGGGATTGCAGCGGGAGGAAGGGAGGGAGGAGGAAGGCGAGAGAGAAAAGGAAAGTAAGAGAAACTCCAGGGAGAAAACTGCATGGTGTGTGACAATGTTGCTGTGCCTGGGTGGTTGAAGTCATTAAGTCAGAGAGCTGAAGATGTCTAATAAATGGAGCAAAAAAAAAAAAAAAAACCAGGACAGAATGGCGAGGACACTACATCATTGATGTAAAAACCATCTGTAGGATGCTTGTAGACGTGGAGGCTACTCCTGGAGAGGGGTGGAGTGGATTCAGTTAGGAGGGGAATTGACAGGACAAGATTAGACTTTCACTGCATAGCGTAGTTACCTTTTGAGTTGTCTTCCATGCACCTGCTTGTGTATGCAACGTATTGAAGAGAAGAGGAGAAGGAAGAGCCACAGGATTGACCTATGACTTAAAACAATCTCGTCCCAAGACCAAGCTGTCATTTATAATCTACACTTCCTTCTGAACTTCTGTTGCTCTATCTGTCCAGTTTGCCTCCTTTTCTGGTAACAGACTTTATCCTCCTCCTTATTCTATGTGGTCTGGGAACTTGATAGTTTTGAGGGTTGTAAGTGTGAACCCATTTGGGCCAAAGAGACCCAATGCCAGGGTGGCTGGAGTAGTTGTTAAAAGGTATTTTTTTCTCATCATAAATGCTAAGGATGTGCTGATGGCCATCTTGCCATCAGGAGGGAAGTGTATTTCCCCCAGTGAAGCCAACACAGAGGAAAGCAGAGGCGAGGCACGAGAGACCTGGATCCATCCCCAGGTCACACAGTATACTGTGGACACACAGTATATCCTGGGGCTTTTCTACCATGTCCCCCTTTTTGCTTAAGCCCATTCAAGTTGAGCTGCTGTCAAATACAACTCAAAGGCCTGACTCACACTGACCACAAATAGGTCACCTCATTTCTATGAGCCTCGAGTTTCTTCATCCCTCATAAAATAGGGATGGTGGTGGTGATGATGAAAGTGGTGAGGATGATAATGCAGGTGATAATAAAAACCTCCCCAGGGTTACCAGGGTTTCAGGTAAGATGATAATTAGGAAAGTGCTCGGTGACCTACAAATCCAGGTGTTAGTAGTTATCACTTATGCTTTCAGCATTTTAAGACTCTGTTGATGGAGTAACTGGGAAAAGGAACTATATTAGTGAATGTGGTGCTTTCCTATTATCTGTGCATATAGACACATAAGTTAGCTCTCTCTTATCCGCTTTATTAACAAGAGTCAAGACATGCATATTGAAAGAGAATCCCTGTAAAACTCTCGGGTTACAAAACGGAGTAAGAAACACACGGTGCTATTTTTCACATCACTACTCTGTGACAGCCAATTTACAAGTGTCTGGAATGCACTGAGTGCTATAGAGGCAACTGGTCTCCAAGAAGAGTCACTGTCTCCAAGAAGTTCCCCATGGATAGCAAGTTGAACAGTGTTCCCCCAAAATTTGAGTCTGCAGGGAACCTCAGAATGTGATTTATTTGAAAATAGGATCATTACAGATGTAATTAAGGTAAGGATTAAGATGAGATCCTTATCTCATTATCTTAGTCATTCATCCCCTTGATTACAATAGGTCCTAAATCGAATGAGAATATTGTTATAAAATACAGAAAGGACACACAGAGACATGCAGAAAGTAGGCCATGTGAAGACGGAGGCGGAGATTGGAGCAATGAACCACAGATAAGGAATGCCAAGGTCTGCAAGCAACCCCAGAAGCCAGGAGAGACATGAGATGATTTCTCCCTCAAAAAACTCCAGAAGGAACAGCTCTGCTGACACTCCTAGGCTCTAAAATAGGGAGAGAATAACTTTCTATTGTTCTAAGCTACCCAATTCATGGTACTTCCTTATCTGGGCAATCCTAGAAAATTACAACTTCATGTAACTATCCTGAGCATAGCTGAACTGGGACCACACAGCGTTTGAATATGTGGGCCCTTAAAGAAATTTGAAAGATGCAGGTCACTTATAACTATGGCAAAGTATGTACCTGCTTCAACTCACTTTCTAGTTATAAAGTCGTTTTCTTGGAAAAAAATCTTACTTCTACCAACGTTCAACTTGATAACCCAGAAAGAGAAGGGGGAACCCTTCCGAAAACAGGACTAAGTGTGAAGCACCTGGAACCATGCCGGCCAGAGCAGGCCTCCGCTCAGAGAGTGAGAGTGCCATCGACTTCCCTCTTGGGGTTAAGAAAATCTGGATAACTTCCTTGCTAGTTGATGAATCCCATATTTCTGGAACTGGGGAAGAGGAGGGCGGGAGGGAGTAAAAGAGCAATAAAGTGATGATGGCTGATTGGAGCTATTTTCAGCTGGCCAGTCTTTTCTAGCTCCAATTTTGTTCCCCAGTTGAACTGACCAGTGCTTGATGAATTGTGTTTATCTGTAGTTCAGCGATAAAGTTCTCTTTTAATTCCCTGCTGAATAGAAATATTTAGGGCAATGCCACAGCTGTGTTTATTCTCACACTCCACCACAGTTATGTAAATACTGCCTATGGAACTATTTCTGATAAAGGCCCATACCAACCCCAACCCCAAGGAATTAGACGTTCACTCTCCATGTCTGCCAAGATGAGCAGTTTCGATCCAGCTTGGCACAGCATCTGAATGATATCACAGCTTCTCAGAGATCATTTGGCAAAACTCGCAATAAAAGAATAATTTTCCCTCCCTCTTACTCCCTCAAAGGCTTCCACTGAGCCAAATAACATTTCCCAGAGTTCCCTCCTCCCCCCGTTTAGAAACACGAGGTTGACGCATAAAACTTGAAGCCTCCTAACATAAAATTAATAAATAAAACAAAACTCGCAACCTGGTAACAAAGGTTTCAAGTGACCTTTCCACTCCAACGTAAAACTGGAAGAAGCACAGATGCAACTAGTCAGGAGGATGAAGTCTGCTACTTCACAGCCATGGCAGGGAATCAGGGAAGTTCAAGTCACATGGTCATTATGTCTGCTTCCAGTTCCATGAATCTGAAATTCCTATGGTTGATAAAACATACTTCCCAACAGACAAATACTTAACAGTGGTTATCTGTAGACAGAAAAATCTTGAGATAGTTTTAGTTCTACCTTTCTGCTTTTCAGTATCTTCCAATTGTTTTTGAAAAAAATTAAAAAAATAGAAAAAACTTTTAAAAAATGCCTGCAAACCTTTCGCAATAATGTCATCAGTGAATTGCTTTCATTAGGAAAAAAATATTCTTGTGTGAACAAGATCGCACCAGAGAAAAAATTAGATTCTTCTTAAAATCTTAAAATCAGTGTCATTAAAAGATTCCCAAAGAAAGAGATAAAAAGATTGGCACTGGCAGTAAGAGCATTGGTAATGAAAGATAAGCAACTTGTCCTATGAGGAGGCCAACTCCCCACCAAATTTGTTCACTTTTCTCATTGTACACTCACACCCTCCTATAAAGTGAATGGCATGAATGGATCTATTTCACAGATGTGAAGATGGCCCCTGGGAGGAGCTGGCTTGTCCAGTCTTGTCCTGTCAGTAGGAGGTGAGGCTGGAAGTGGAGCCTGGGTTCATCTGACTCCAAAGCCCATATCTCAATTCTTATGCCCCATTCAGTAGGAGGTGCATGAAATGTGGTGTGTTCCTTAAAGGAGCAGAGAACACCATTCAGGTTGGTTGCTGCTTATGTGAACGCCCTTGAAGATTTCCAGATTATGAGTTGAGCTTCCACAAAGGCAGAATCTGGAATTCAAGTGCCAAGTACAGAGATACGCCAAATGGCAATTCTGAAGCGGGTAACATTAAGAGGTCATGCGCACAGATTCCATCATCTGGCAGGCCAGGAAAAGGAGGCATCCAGCCCTTGACAGGAGAGCTTGGCCAGTCTCAAAGGCCATGGGTGCAAGTTGAGACAGTATGTGTGTGTGTGTGTGTGTGCAATGTGCTTGTTGGTGGGCTTCCTGGCCTGGTTCTCTGACATCCCTGGGAAATCCATGAAGAGCTTAACTAATATCCTTACCTAGAATTGATTCTGTTGCCTGAAACTACAATCCCCAGCTAAGAATGTAGACTAAGGATGCAAGCTGCCATGATGAGAGCCAATCAGCTCAGTTAAGGAATGTGTCAAGTGAGAGCAGTTAATGGAAATGAAGGCAGAGAAGGTGTTCTGCTGTTTTCTACAAAAATCCCATTTCAAAAACAGGTCACGCATGATGGAATATCCTGCTGAGCTCTAAAAGAACCCGATGCTATCTATCACATTGGCTAGGTTTCAGTTTTTCAGTAGCACATACATTTGCAAAATATGTGAAGAATTTGGCCTTCCCTAGGGGAGCTATATCATTATTAAAGTTTTAGGAGAGGAGTCACCTAATGTCAAAACTAGGGAAAAAAAATTTGTTTCCCCACTATCCCTATCATCTGTATCTCACAAAATATTCCGTGGTTGGACCTTGCTCAACTGAGTAAAAAATCATAATAAGCCATCTGAATACAGAAGTGCTTCTCAGGACCTTGTCTCTAGAAATCTTAGTATACACTTGTCTCTAGAATCTTAGTATCTTACACTGATAAAAAGCATATCCCACAACCCAATCCAGATTATAGCATTTGGAGTCTGAGGGCCCATTTTTGTTTGTTTTTGGATTAGATTATTTCTAATCCAAAGAAATCCAGGTTAGGATCACCAGGTTTTACAAATCAAAATGTCAGATGTCTAGTTAAATCTGAATTTCAGATAAATAAGGAGTAATTTTCTAGTGTTAGTAGGTCCTGTGCAGTATCACGTAGTGGAGATTGTGTGAAGTACCCAGATTAGAAAAATGTACAGAAAACAAAACTGACAGCATGTTATGATGGTTGATTGTGAGGGGTGGGGAAGAAGAATGTCAAGGTGCTGCCTGGGTTTCTGGCTTAGACAGACATTCTGAATGAATAACGGCACCATTCACTAAGATAAAAAACTGAAAGTGAAACAAATTTGGGAGGAACACTATGAGTTTGGTTAAATATCTCCATCTTCATGTTGCTGTCTTGTTATAACCTCAGACTTGTAGTGAATACACATACCGAGCAGATCATACCTGGGTCTGATTGCACTCTGTTTAAATGGCATTAACATCTTCCCACTAATTTAGGTTGGATGATCCAGCCACCCTTGAGGCCTCCTGTCCTCTTCTCTGGCACCCAGAGTGCAAGTTTTACCAGTATTAGCTTGGAAGTAGCTCCCTTTCAGAAGAGCTAGACAGATGGTAAGCTATCAAGTTTTCTCAGCGGAGCTGGGGCAATCACTTACCCAGGACAGGATGTAAGTTTTCTTTCTTTTTGATGTAAGCATTCCTAATTCTATATTAAATCAGCACATTGTACCCCATACATGCATTAATGTATACATGATCTATGCATTTATGATTTAATAAAAAAAAAATAAAATAAACATATTATCCAAACTAAAAAAAAAAGAGAGAGAGAGATAGGATCTCATTCTGTTGCCCAGAATGGCCATAAGTTGTATTTTATTTCATTCTTTTTTTATTTTTGTCCAACAGAGTCTCATACTTTTGCCTGAGCTAGCATGCCATGGCCTTATCCTACCTCACAGCAATCTCAAACTCCTGGGTTCAAGCATTCCTCCTGCCTCAACCTCCCTGTAACTGGGTGGCTGGACTATGGGCACAACTCATCACATCCAATTAATTTTTTGGTTTTGTTTTGGTTTTTTTTTTTGAGACAGAGTTTCAGTTATTAACCCTCATTAGAGCACTATGGCGTCACAGCTCACAGCAACCTCCAATTCCTTGGACTTAGGTGATTCTCCTTCCTCAGCCTCCTGAGTAGCTAATTTTTCTGTTTTTAGTAGAGACTGGGTTTCACTTTGCTCAGGCTGGTCTCAAACTCCTAAGCTCAAGGAATCTTCCCACCTTGTCCTTCCAGATTATTAGGATTTTAGGGGTGAGCCACCATAACCCTCCCATAGTTTTACGTTCTAGGCCAACTTTGATTAAATGGTAGCGGTTGCCTGAGATGATTTCTTGAAAAGGAGTCTGAGGTCTCATTCTAGACTCAACTAGAAAAAGTAATATCATAATTTATTGATGTTTGCTACGAGCATGGAACTGGGAATTGGCAGTGTTCATATGGCCTATGTGGTATTTGTAGAAGCATTTTTGATATACCACTTTCCAGAATCAGGCCACTTCTCCTGATTGCCCCACCCTTGAGTAGAGTACTACACTTGATCATCTGATACTTGCTCTTTTAAGTGTTACCCTTTTATAGTTTACCTCCCCCACCAACCTGGAAATCCCTTGAATGCTGATATGGACCAGAATTATCTTTGCATTATCCCACTCTCTGACACAGTATCCCATGAGGATTTGCTGGGCTAAGTGAATGAATACTTGTGTCCCATCTCTACAGTGGCTCCTTTACTAACAAATGTTCTATAACTGCCCTTCTTTATAGTTCTGTTTTTTCCCTTAAAGGAAGTTAACCCTTCCAATCTTGAGTAATATAATTTAACTCTGTAACATAAGAGATGTTAGTTCTAATTTGTCTGGTATATTAAATGAAGTCAAACATGTTTTATTATTCCATGAGAAGGTTAGTTTCCATGGATAATGTACAGTAGTGGTCAATTCAGAATGTTTACTTAATATTATATTGCTTATCAGATAATTTACCATACATGATTTTCTTGGGCTAAAATAATCATTTTGTAATCTTTTTTTTCCTTTTTGAGACAGAGTCTTACTATGTCACCCTCAGTAGAGTGCTGTGGTATCACAGCTCACAGCAACCTCAGACTCCTGGGCTTAAGCAATTCTCTTGCCTCGGCTCCCAAGTAGCTGGGACTATAGGTGCCCAACACAACAGCCAGCTATTTTTTGGTTGTAGTTGTCATTGTTGTTTAGTTGGCCTGGGTTGGGCTCAAACCCACCATTTTCAGTGCATGTGGCTGGCACCATAGTCACTGTGCTATGGACACTGTGCCCAGTTTGTGACCTTTTGAGCCT
The DNA here is from genome assembly GCA_963574655.1 of Perodicticus potto. Taxonomy (NCBI): domain Eukaryota; kingdom Metazoa; phylum Chordata; class Mammalia; order Primates; family Lorisidae; genus Perodicticus; species Perodicticus potto. Next base: position 3,822 of record CAUYRH010059634.1, on the reverse strand, counting down.
TACCCAGATCAAAGGGAGAAGCAGGCAGCCTTGCAAATGTGAAAGCGGGATAAGAAGATGGCACAGAACTAAACAACCAGCAAAGTGCTACAATATGAGCATAACAACAGTAGTGTAGGCATCACTCACTTATGTCAGAGTGCCATGTAAAATAACAAGCCTTATTTCTCTGACACATTTACAAAACTGTGAGAATGTAACTGTGTACATTCATTAACTTATCAGTTATGTGTAAGTGCCTTGTATCTCCCAGACAGGCATGTGTAGAGAAGGAGAACTGAATATAGATGGCATTTCTATAATCCCAAGATGACATTGTAGAAATTTTGGACAAGCACACACTTTCTCAAATTTTCAGATAACTTGAGAAATACCTAATGTGATAGAATAAATTATATGTTTTAGAAGCAGATAATCTTTCATTAAATTCTCGATAAATTATTTACCACAAAGAGTTGGCAATGCTGAAACATAATATCAGAGCATCGCCACAATCAAAATTTCACTCATCGACTCCATATTAGTTTCTACTATATTTTTCCTTGTAAGGAGGAAGGGGGAAAAAGGAACAAATAAGGATGAAAGCATCCTCTGAATTCCTATGGGAAAAAAGAGGTGTTATCTGTAAAAGGCAGAAAATTAAGCCTTTAGTACTCACAATACTCATGAACTCTTCAACAAAGATTATTCATAGTTGCTGCCCAACAGAGACGAGGGCCCCGAGACAATGGTGAAGAGAACAAAAAAAGCTGGAAGGGACAGAAAGGATGTCAAGAGGGTCTATTACAAGAAAGGACAGGGTTGGCCAGGGAATTTCAGTTCAGGAAGTGGAAAACACCAGAGGCAATTTCAGTTAGCATGGGAGAACTAGAGATGGACTTACCTCAGAGATACTGTAGTTTTAGTTACAGACCACCACAATATACAGCAAACGTTGCCATTAAGCAAGTCATGGGACCTTTTTTGTTTTCTCTGTGCATACTATACGTAGTATTAAGTGAGCAATAATGATGTCTCAAAAGAACCCATGTATATACCTTAATCTAAAAATACTTCATTGCTAAAAAATACTAGTGATCATCTGAGCCTTGAGTGAGTCATAATCTTTTTGCTGGTGGAGGGTCCTAACTGGAGATAGATGAATGCTGATTGATCAGAGGTGCTTGCTGAAGGTGGGGGTGACTGTGGCAATTTCTTGAAATAAAAAATCAGTGAAGTCTGTTGAAACTATTTATTCTTCTTTTATGAGAAATTTCTCTGTAGCATGTGACATTGTTTGATAGCATTTTACCCACCGTAAAACGTTCAAAATTGGTGTCAATCCTCTCAAACCCTGCTGCTGCTTTATCAGCTAAATTGACTTATTCTAAATCCTTTGTTGTCATGTCACCAATGTTCACTTCACCAAGAGTAGATTCCATCTCAAGAAACCACTTTCTTTGTTCATCCCTAAGAAGCAGCTCCTCCATCTGCTGAAGTTTTATCATACAGCAAGTCAGCCCTTTCTTCAGGCTTTGTTGTGAATTCTAGTTCTCTTGCTGTTTCCACCACATCTGCAGCTACTTGAACATTTCAAAATCACCTATGAAGGTGGGACTTACAACCAACTTCCGAACTCCTGTTAATATTGTTATTTTGGGAGGAGGAGCCAAGATGGTGGTCTGTAGCCAGCTTTCCGCAGAGGCTCCCATCCAGAAAGAGAGTTAAAGGATGGAAATTTAGAAAGAAAGCAGATGGTTTGGATCTGAGCCAAAACAGAAGGTTGAAGAATGCACATTAACTCTGCTGGGGCGGTCTGCAACCCCAAGGATACAAACAAAAGGTACAGAACACATTATCAAGAGGACGGGAGTCCCCTCCCCCATAAGAACAGCAAGCAAAATACTCAATACCTCCATACAAACAAGCGAGCAGAGTTCAGAGTTCAGATGTCCTCCCACTCTACCCCACAGGAGATACCCTCTAAAAACCGGACCTCCTTCCCCTAATAGGGTGCTATGGCACTCTCCTGCCAGGCATAAAACTGTATAAAACTGTATATATTATCTACCTGCAACTTTGAACTCCTGGCACTCCCCTCCACTCTCACCCTGAGGTCTAGAGGTCTGTCCCTCATGGAGTCCAGATTCTTTGACATTTTCTCGAGGGTCATGGATGAGGCGTAGACTGTTGCTATTCTGTGCTGATTTTCCAGCTTGGGAGTGGTCAGAGGAAAGTGAGTTGCGAGGAGGCCGAGCTGGAGAGGTGGTCCCCGGGGGCACGGAGAGGCAGCCGCAGTGGCAGGAACAATGGCAGTGGGACTTGCACCCCTGGGATGTTTTGAGAAGACACTCCCAGTCTCTCTGGGTGGCCAGGGGAAGCCTGGTGGCTTCTCCGGTAGCAGCCACCAGCAAAGCGGTACTGTGACAGAGGTGCAGGCCCTGGGAGTGAAGTGGGGTGGAGCATGGGGATTAGAATACACGTGCTAAGAAAACCGATTCCCAGGGTGGAGACTGCTTTACTCAGCTTCAGACGCACCTGGTCCTCAGAGGATGGAAGCTGAGACAAAGGGCTGGAACTCACAGACTGAGTCAGACCTATTTGCAGCCCAAAGTCTGATCCAAAGGGGAAAAATTCAGCAAATTTGTTCTCTTCTATTAGCAACATCAATCAGAGACAGGACTGGAACTGAGTGAATGCCCCAGCCCCTATGAAGTACCCAGGTTGTCAGGCATCACCTCCCCCTGCCAAACAGTGACAGAGACTGGCAGACTGGTCGAGGAGCAACAGATCCCCCCTGTGACCCAGGCAGGCGCAAAACTCTGGAGCAACTGCTTGTGGATGGAACTGGATCACAGCTCTGCAGGGTTACCAGAGACTGGGTGTGACAGAGGGGCAAGGTGGGAAAGGAAGCATCAACCTTCCCAGACTAATTTACTTGCTGGGCTTCCCTCCTGAGCTCACGGAGCACTGGGTCGAGTTATACTAGAGCTGCCCCAGCAGACTCCTGCTATTTAGTTGCCAGAGACTTTTCAACTCTTTTATTTGAGCCAGGTGTTGGCTGGGACAATTGAATGGGACCTCTTCAACTGGGCCAATCACCCGAGGACTTTCCAAAGTGGTACCCTGGGTGTGTGGTTGTGGGAATATTTGAATTTCCTTTTCCAATTGTTGCCTGGGGGTGGGTGCGGTGACCTAATTACTGGTATTTCTCCACAGCTCCCACTTCAACACAGAGTAACTGATTCTCTAGGGTAAGACAGAGACCAGCTGAAAATAAGACAGAGCTACTAAACCCCACCACACCAAGAAGATCCTCAGTATCACAGGCAGTAGCACTGTACAGGTCCTTTTGCAAAACTCTAGGGGAAAATGTACAGACACCAGTCCAAGCTTTCAGGCAAAGGACAGGTCAATCTCTACTTCTAGAACCCCCAACCCAACTTATCCTTATCTACTCATCCAGCCAAATGGTGCAAAATAATCATGGGACAGAATCAGTGGAAAAGCTCTGGAAACATGAACAACCAGAGTAGATCAACCCCCCCCCCAAGGAACAATTTGGCGGACACAAATGATGATCCTATGCATAAACAGATGGTTGAGATGTCAGAAACTGAATTCAGAATTTGGATTGCAAACAAGATCAATAAAATAGAGGAAAAATTGGAATTAGAAATTCTGGAAGCATTTCAATGATTATCTCAAGAAGTCAAGGAATTCAAAGACCAAATGACCAAAGATTTTGACACATTGAGACAAGAAGTTGCAGCCCTTAAAGATCTGAGAAACACAGTAGAATCCCTCAGTAACAGAATGGAGCAAGCAGAAGAAAGAATTTCT
>CAUYRH010059631.1:0-56276 GCA_963574655.1 Perodicticus potto | reverse complement strand
TTTTTTTTTTTTTTTGAGACAGAGCCTCAAGCTGTCACCCTGGATAGAGTGCCGTGGCATCACAGCTCACAGCAACCTCCAATTCCTGGGCTTAAGCGAGTCTCCTGCCTCCGCCTCCCAAGTAGCTGGGACTACAGGCGCCCGCCACAATGCCCGACCATTTTTGGTTGCAGCCATGATTGTTGTTTGGCGGGCCCGGGCTGGATTTGAACCCGCCAGCTCCGGTGTATGTGGCTGGCACCTTAGCCCATTGAGCCACAGGCGCCGAGCCAGAATTTCATAATTTGATGATAGTTTCCCTCCTTAACATAATTTTTATCTGATCTACCTTTCTTATCATTTCACTCATTTAGTTTTTCATTTTAACTTTTTTCTGTCTTTACTATTTTCCCTGTCTTAAAAAAAAATCACGTATTAAAAAAAAAATCATTTATTTTTATGCTTTATTAAAGATTCTGTGTGGTTTCTTCAAAATTTCTTCTGATCTTTTAGTAAACCATTTTTATAATTGTGGTTTTCTTCTGTGTCTTTCAGGTGCTTTTCTCTTTATCTTGTTTTCTAATATGACTCAGTTTTTTTCTTTATTCACCTTTAAAAAAGGGAGGGTTTTGGTTGCTATTTATTCTACCTCAGCCTGTTTGTGTGCAAACCAATTAGCTCCTCCTATCACATGTTAAACCTTAAGTTTTCCGTGTGTTTTTCCGATGAACTGCTAATCTATTATTAGACTTTTTTTTTTTGTATTTCCACTGCTTTGTCCTTTAATGATCTCAACTGCTATAGTGCATGAATAAATGTTAATTTGTAGTTCACACTTCTCCTATACAGATTCTGTACTCAGTGCAATACCAGAGATGATTTTAAAACAGAATAGTCAGATCATCCTGATGCCATTCCATCTGCTTTTGGCCTGTTATTTCTGAAATGTGCTACCTTTCCTTCTGTGCAGGAAAGTGGCAGGGGTGGAGAAAAGTATACATGCTATTCAGCACATAGAGGACTATCCTAAAGGCAGAGAAAGCATGCGTCCAGCTCTTCTCCTCAGTAGTTACTTGGCCTCTGAATTAGTAGGTAATATTGAATCATAGCCCACATTTTTCAGGTACTATATCTGCATCACATCAAACTTAAAACATGCTGCTTGCCCACACCTATTTCTTTTCGCCGTGAAAATCTATGTGGTTTACAATCTGACACCTGATTCTGAGTCTCAGCTTTTTCCTTTATTAGCCATATGACCTTGGTCAAGGCCTCACTAAATTCAATTCTCTAATGTTTGAAGTGGTGAGTAATGTGAGAATCAAATGAGATAAGATCTGTGAAGTTTATCATGTAGTATAAGTATATAATAAATATTCACTAAGTGTTAATGGCCATAATTACACAAAATGCCAACTTTCATACGATTCCTATTAGATTGCCAGCCTTTATTTTTGACAGTGTTGTGTGTTTTCATGTTTTTCTCAGCCTTAATGTATATTCCAATCAGAATGTGGGAAATGTCGCTTTGTGAGTTAACTTTATTTCAGTCCACAATCTCTTGAATTTAATGTTTCTATGTTAATTTTATTTATGAGTACTGTTGACTTTTTGTTTATTGTTGTTGGCTTTTTTGATGTAGTCTCAGATCATTTGCCTTTATGAGAAGGGGTTGAAAATGCTGATATTGATTATGATAATAGATTCTCTCTTGTTGTGTCATTATTTTCTATTTTGTGTCATTTTTCCTCCCATATTTATTTATTTATCACTTAGTCTCCCGATACAATTCACTTAATGTATTTGGTGTCAAGAATTTCAAAAATAAAAGTCTCATTATTCAGGTAAATTAAAATAATGGAGAAAGTAGAGGCATCAAATAACCAACCATTCTTTGTCCCCTAGTTGCCTACCCAGGGATGTTCTAGAAGATAAAGTATATTCCTTACTATCACATATTTTCCTTTCTTTGCCCCACAACCTTACTGTATTTCCCACCAAAATACCTTGACAGCCCTGTCTTCCAAGATACACAGCACTGCCTCCACCAAGCCAGCACCAAACAAAATCTGCTGATAGAAACTTTGTCTTGTGGTTGCTGTCTGATAGTTGCCATCTAGACAGATGTGGGTCATGAATAAGAGTATAATGGCGGGGAAAGTAGTTATCTTGTGACAACTCTGAGCCTGGGAGCAAGATATTTGCTTTATCAGAGTACATAGATTAAGCTGAGCTATGAGTTAATATGATCCAGAATATAGTGGCCTAAATAGTATAGCTTTCTGCCATGTAGGACCAGGTCAGAGGTAAATAATTCAAGACTTATAGTTGCTTTATGGTTCCAGGAATGCAAAAACGTTTGCTCTTATTTCCTACCTTTGTTGCGTATGTTACCCAAATCTCTTCGTGATTAGAAATAACTGTCAATATTCCAGGCAATGCATCCATATTTCATAGAGAAAGAAGGGTAGAAAAGGAAGAACACAGCTAACCTTTCCTTTTGAGGGAACATTAAGAAGAATATGCAACACTGCTTCCTGTATCTTCTTATAAGAACTTAGTAGCCACATCTGGTTGCAAGGAAGGATGAAGAATGACACTTTTAGTACTCAGCAATATGCACAACTGAAATGCCAAGATTCATTTACATCTAAATAAAGGGGAAATGGATGTGGGGCTAATGCTTGCTCTGTGGCACATCTTACTGTTTGGGGTTGAAATAAATGCCTAATCCCACATCAGTGCAGGCAGGGATGGAAGTACTAAGTATGCTCAGAACACCTGCATGAGGTTTCTGTTGGGGACATGGAACTCAGGGTTTTGGGGGTTTTGCTGCATTCCATTCAAATTATAGTTTATGGGGGCGGTGCCTGTGGCTCAGCAAGTAGGGCACTGGCCCCATATACTGAGGGTGGTGGATTCAAACCCGGCCCCAGCTGAACTGCATCAAAAATTAGCCGGGTGCTGTGGCAGGTGCCTATAGTCCCAGCTACTCGGGAGGCTGAGGCACGAGAATCACTTAAGCCCAAGAGATGGAGGTTGCTGTGAGCTGTGACTCCACAGCACTCTACCGAGGGCAATAAAGTGAGACTCTGTCTCTGCAAAAAAAAACCCAAAAAAACAAATTATAGTTTATGAACAGACTTCCACAATGGGCCACTCTTTTTTCTCTTAATAGGGGACATTTTGGTCTTTAAGAAAAAAGGAGCTTAAAATCCAAGACTACTCACGTGACTAACCACATTGACCAACAACAAGGCTCCAAGGGTGTGGATGTTTTCTGACACAGTATAGCTGCTTTAATTTTAAAATGTATGCCCAAGGAATATTGGGTTTCGACCTGCCTTCAATTGATTTTTTTATATGGATATTAAGCCTTGACATGTCTTTTAAAAAATGACTTCATCAACTGAAGAATAAAACAAAGAAATCTAAGTTTGAGTCTCAGCTCAAAGACCCCCAGATCCCAAATGGTGATCCTGGGGTTGCTACTAAAATTCAGTGAGATTCAGCTTGATTGTATCAGAAAACGGGGATCACGTTCAATCTCATCAGCTATGGAACCTGTCCCACTGTGTGCATCCCTACCAGCCTGCCTGGGTTCATGCCTTTAGACCCCCAGGCCTTCAACTTTCTGTAATATTTAAATATAAACGTCTGCCTGGCTCTTGTTAGTCGGTCCATAGTATATCAGATGATCCACTTTAGCCTCTGGGCTTGGCCTGGGCCCTCCCTGCCTCTTTTCTTTTCTTTCTATCAGCCTCAATGACCAGCAACAGTGATCCATCACAGTTATTTTACTAATAGCTGAGTAAAAAAATCTAAAATTACATCTCTCTATTACTTCTAGAACGCACAAAACTCAGCAGGGAGTCTTCACCACAGGCTTCTAATATGAAAATCTCTGTACAGGAAAATCCATAAGCTGGGGTGACTTTTGAGGTAAATTAAATTTTATGGCTCCAGAAATGCTTTGCTTGGTTTTCGCCACCATTATGAGGCAAAGAGAATAATTTCAGATTCAGTGTACACAAAGGATCACTCCGGGTTGAAAGAGGCTTTATGTTAGTGGCACGGAAATATTTGCATCTGCACATTGGAATGTAGTGAAATAGGCTGTGAAAGATAAGATCAATTTTCTATTAAAGGTAAAAAGGCCAACATAGTCGGATATAGTGGGGGCTTTTCCTGTTTGTCATTCAGGACTGTTTGACAGTTTTACATTAACTGCGGAAGCTCCCTGCTGCTGTCAAGCTTTAGAAAGTGTGCACACGTGTGCAAACACACATGCACACTGGCATTACAGAGGAGGAGAGACAGATAAAAGGACCAAATACATGTGAACAAGAAAAACGAAGTTGTCACATCCGCAGACACCGCTTACGTGAGCCAGCACAGTCATGTAGCCAAGGTAGGCTCACATAGGTATGAGGGCATTGACCAAATGACACAGTGACACAGCAGCCAGGATTGATGATTTACAGAGACATGACAGCAAGATGCAGGCTCCTGTGGATAACTGAGACGAGGTCTGGACACACATAAACACACAGAAATACAGGTGTATGCCCATGTGGCCACATACGAACACCTACAAGTGTTTAAAGAGAGACCCACAGACAGAGCTAGGCAGGTACAGAGAAGATCAGCACTTGGGTCCACACACCAGCAGACACACCTCCCTAGGTGCAGCTCAGAAACACAGGCCTGTCCTCACACGCGTGGGGCCATGGCATCCTGACCGCTGGTTAACTAGATTTTCATTTTCTATTGAGTCTGCAAAGCCATTTATTTCTCTATGCGAAGTCTCCTCAGTGATGCTTCCTTCTCCTTAATCTATTACATTTGCACTGTTTTGAAGCCTAATGCCTTTCATATTATTATTTTAGGTTTAATTACCTCAACTCAGGTTTTCATGCCCATTACAGCAGTCACCTTACTTCCTACAGTCCATCTTTCACTATCCGAGTCATTCAAATGACAGTGGCTCACGCCTGTGATCCTAGCACTCTGGGAGGCCATGAGGCTGGAGGATCCCTTGAGGTCAGGAGTTCAAAACCAGCCTGAGCAAAGCAAGACACCCTCTCTACTCAAAATAGAAACATTAGCTGGACATTGTGCAAGTGCTATAGTCCCAGCTACTCAGGAGACTGAGGCAGGAGGATTGCTTGAGCCCAGAAGTTTAAGGTTGCTGTGATCTAGACTGAGAACATGGTACTCTAGCCTGGGCAACAGAGTCAGCATCTGTCTCAAAAAAAAAAAAAAAAAAAAAAGAAAGAAAGAAAACAAACAAACAAATAAAAACAGACCATTTGCGGTACATTATTACTAGGTGAAAAAACTGCTTCCAAAACCAAAGGTTAATTTAAGGTCCATTAATCCCGTTTTATATAGCATGACCATAAAGTTTGTGTGCAATTTAAAATAGTTGCAATTTAAATTGCACACGAACTTTATGACCACTCTGTATATCCAATGTTGAAATACCTGTAGTTTCATTATTCCAATCACATCAGTTCCAAACTGCTCTTTTGAACCATTAGTTTTCCCTTTATCCTTATCTCTTCCTAGCCAGTTAACTCTACTCTATTTCGTCTTTATGCACATATGTTTTTTCCTATCTCTGTAATTTTGTCCTTCATTACCACACTCTCTCCTTAGTCAAGCCTCCTTAAATAATGCTAATAGAAATAGCTGCCTGGCCCTTGGCCCCCTGACAGTAAAATTCCACCTGTGTTTCCCTTCAGCTTAGAAATTGCACCAGTACTTCGAGGTTTCATTTATTTCATTTCAAGGCCTTGCTAGGATTCTATATCCCCCTTATAATTGTAATTAGTAGCATAGAGCTTAGGACTGTACATATTTTTTCGTTCAGTCCTTTGCAGTATATCTGCTCTCCCCAGCTGAGATACAGTCTTCCCGCAGTCAGGAACTCCACTTTATTCTCATCCTTGCCTTGCATTTTTCAGCCTGGTTCACGCTGGTGTGCTTTTAAGCACTCCACACCCTCCTTCTGGGTTATCTCACCTCTGCTGCTTCAACGGCCTCAACTCTTAGTGCTGTATTTTTGATCCCAATTAGGATCCTGAACTGCAGACCTGTACTTTCCATTTTGTAATGCTTAAAGGCACCTGAAGCCTCGTCAGTCATTCATGTCAACTTGCAAACTCTAAACAGTACAATCTTTCTCCATCCTCCTCATTGTCCTTCCCTCAACCTGCCTCCCACCCTTTTTTAGTTTGTGGTTAATTATCCTGCCATGCATCTAGTCATTCAAGTGAGAATGGCAGGCATTCTTTGTTACCTGTCTGACTCTTCCATTTCTCTCCCAACATTTGAGACCTCAAGAAAATCTTTATGTCGCCTTACCGCCCATCGCCTTCCATCATGCTGTCCCTTTCAGCACTGCCCTGGGCCATTCCCTCACCAAGGTGAGGTCATGCGGGTGGAGAAGATCGTCTCCTCGCTGCTCCCTGCTTCCAGTGTTACTTCTTCTGATTGACTTCCCTGCTCTTATCATTCTGAATGACAAATCTGATTTTGACTTTCCCATTAAAAAATCTTTAAAGGATTCAGAGTAAGCCGGGATCCTTTATAGGATCCTTTAAAGGCAGGCAGTGCCTTTGGGGAGAGGGAGGGAAGAGGACGGAGAGGGTGGAGGGAGAGAGGATAAAGGGTGAGATCACACTTGAGGTCCATCTTTGAAGGGTCAGGAGAAAACTACTAAATGTAGAACACAAATGTTCTCACACAGTAAATGAGAAAATCTCATGAATGTTATGTCGAATAGGCAGATGAAATTATCTTAGATTGTATATGAAGCCCACGCACTGTACTCCATGATTGAACTAATGTAAACAGTTATGATTCAATAAAAAAAAAATAAAGGCAGGCAGTGCCTTTTATAATATCATTTTTACCTATCATCTCCTTTCTTTTTTTAATTAAATCATAGTTGTGTACATTTATAGGGTACAGTGTTCTGATGTGATATACAATGTGGAATGCTTACATCAAGCTGATTAACATAACCATCACTGCACTTACTTATTTGTTGTGGTCAGACATTCATACTCTACTCTTAATATTTCTGACATATACCCTTGCATTGGGTACAACAGGTGAGCTCTCACCAAATACCCTCCCTCCACGCACCCTCCTTCCTCCCCTCGCCTCTCCCTTCTCGTCCCTCCTTCTGTCTGGGCTATAACTGTGTTTTGTCATTTGTATGAATGTGTAGGTGTTTATATATTGGTCTCATAATAATACTGAGTAAGTTGGATACTTTTTCTTTCTATTCTTGAGATACTTTACTAAAAAGGATATGTTTCCGTTCCATCCGGTAAATATGAAAGAGGTAAAGTTTCCATCCTCTTTTATGGCTGCGTAGCATTCCTTGGTATACATATACCACAATTCGTTTTCATCCAGACACGCTTCACATTTGCTGAACACATCACCTTATCAGCTAGCAATTTCCCTTCACGGACGTGCCTTATTTGACTGTTCTACCTAAGGGGCTATGTGTCTTTCAAGACCCAGCTCTGAGGACTCCTACGATTTACTCTGGGAGAGTTAAACACTTCCATAACATTTTGTACAAACTCCTAGGAGAGGACTCATCATGTGGTTAGCTGTTCACTTATCTTTTTCCCTAAGTGGACTGTGAATACTTAGATAATGCATAAAACAGCTTCTCCATCATTATCTTCCCAGTACAATGTCAAGTCCTCAGCAAGGAACGGTTAATGAAGGCAGATGCTCACTTATTTAGATTATTACTTCTTTAATTCTCATGTAAGGAGAAACTCAGGTTTAAACACATGCTTGGGAGAGAGATGCTATTTACTGCATACCTAATATAAATGCTATATTTGATATATATTGTTTCATTTGATTTCTTCACCCATTCTATGATGTAGTGGCAATTATGCCCATTTTCCCAGTAAGAAATCTGCAGTCAAGAATTTGATCAGATTAGTCTATTTACTTCTTTTTAGCTCACCATCCTTTTCTGCCATCAGAGGAGTTAAAAAGGTGTTCTTAAGACATTACCTCTGCATCTAACTTGGGAAATTCTAGATTGAGGTACCATAAACAAGTTTCATCTTGTAGTAGCTCTTGGAGAATTTGATACATGCAAGTGACTCTGCAAATTTAGCTGTAGCAGCACACCACACTTGTCAGATCTATTGGGCCTCAGAACTCATTTCATGAAGAGTTTCTCATACAGCTTGTACTTTGGGAAATGCAACATAATACCAAAGTGCTGCCTTTGAATAACTTCTGGTATTTTTTTTTATTTCTTTTTATTGTTTTAGATTAATTTGAGGATACAAAGAATTTGCACTTGTTAGGTAGAGTCCCTCCCACAATTGTGTCCCATCCCCAAGGCACGTGCCACACGCTCCAGCATTGTGCCCATGAAGTGGGAGTATACCCCTCAACATGTGGTGTTGTCAGCCTTGAGGAGAGCACGCCCCTTTTCCAGCTCTCTCTTTAGAGAGTGTCGGTATCCCTGACTTCTCATCTTGCCATACTGATTTCAGACAGAAGTGGTTGGCACATCACTTCCTGAAATCCCCTGTTACGTGCTTCTCCTTGCTATCAGCAGAGAGGCGAGAAATAGAAATGTGTGCTTGCTGCTCCCTGTTTATTTCTGTCCGTGTCCAGGCTCAAAGACTACCCCTCTGATAAAGTATATTGAAGAGAAGCGAATCCTTGGATTAGCCTACTGGATTCTGTCCTTGCTCATCTCCCCTCTGGGGTGGTGTTTGCTCTGGGGTGAGTGCTATGAAGTTGCCTGCAATTTCTGTACTCTACAAGACAAGTTTATTTATTTTTGTCTCCAGCTTAGAGGAGCAGCGTGGTATTTGTTGATCCCCCTGGTAATTTCCCAGACTGTAGGATTCCTGTTTCTCTTGACTTGTTTCCCAGCTGGTGGCCCTGCTGGTGACCTGGATTTGCTCTCCCGTAGCTTAGATAACATGGCAGCTTAGAAAACACATGGATTTGACATGAAAGCTCCATCTCTTTTAAACAACACACACACATATATCATTTCTGGAGGCAGAGAGGGTTTCAGTTCTAATCCCGGTTCCAGGTCTCCAAATTTTAGCTCTCCCACTTGCTGTCTAGACAAGTTATTACCATCACAGCCTTACCTTTCCTTACTTGGCACGTTAATATCATCCGCCACGCAGGGCTGTGGAGGGGATTAAATAAGACAGCCTAGTACCTGGCGTAGAGCAGCGTCACTTAATGTTTGCTATTCTTACGTTACCAGTATTCTTCAATTTCCTTCTTATTCTTTTATGTGTCATATTTACTTTCTTTTCCTTTCTCAAACACTACCTCTCGAGGCTTGATGGGTTTTGTTTTAAATCTAAGGACAAACTAGAATCATAATCTATTGATCCTTTTTACAAAGAGCTTGGAATTATCTGGGGTAATTAATCATAAACATAAGAAAAGGTCACCAGCGACGTATTATATGAGCTATTTTAATTATGTATAAAAGAAAAAGAAACATTCTTAGTAGTTAAAGAAGCTGAGTTTGAGATAAATGCATTAGCACTCAAGTTTACAAGTTCCCGTCATGAGTGAGTACAGGGAACAAGGTTTAAGAAACTGGTTTTCATGTATGTATTATTTAGGGAATAATCTAAATAAACCAGCTGAACCAAAAACTTTTTCCATCTAAGGAAACTTTTAGATGGATTGAAATTATTGATGGCCACAAAAAGCATTTGCTTATGTGGGACATATCTGTCAATATAATATTAAAAATTAATATGAGAAAACCTTAAAAATACTACATTGATTAATTAAAAAAACCATTACATTCCAATATATATAGCAATTTTAATGCAAAAAATATTATTTTCCAAAACATTCACTCACAACAAAATGAGAAAGGGCCAAAATATCATGATGGTGACAACACGCAACATGAAATCTGCCCTTTTAAGACATTTTTAAGTGTAAAGCACAGCATTGTCAACCAGAAGCACAGAAATCCACAACTTTGTCATCATATACTTGTGAAACTTCTTCTCCATTTTAAAGCAATTCCCTGTCCCCAGGCCTCTATCCAGGTCTGGCGACCATCACTCTACTTTTTGCCTCTGTGAACTTGACAACTTTAAGTTGTGAATGGAATCGTGTGGTCTTTGTCTGTCTATGACTGACTTGTTTCATTTAGCGTTATGCCCTGAAGTCTCACCCATATTGTAGTATATAACATTCCATTGCATGTATATACAATTTGTTTTTTTAATGGTGTGAGGGTATTTAAGTTGGCTGTAATGAATGCTGATGGAGTGAATCAGGACTGCAGATAGCCCTTTGAGACCGGGATTTCAATTATTTGGGGTAAATCTGTAAAAGTTTTATCACTGGCTCATATGGTAGTTGTGTTTGTTTATTTTTTTTAGGAAGCTTCCTATCGTTTTCCATGTCAGGTGCACCATTTTACCTCTCAGAGAACAGTGCATAGGAGTTAAAATTTTTCCACATCCTTGCCAATACCTGTTATTTTACATTTTTAAAAATAATGGTCACCCTAATAGGTGTGAGGTAATATCTCATTATGGTTTTGATTTGTATTTTCATGCAGATTAACAATATTGAACATGTTCTTATGTTCTTTTTGGGTATATATATATATATATATATATATATATCCTTGGAAAAAGGTATATTCTCTTCCTTTACTATCCTTTATTTAATAGTTTTTTTTTTGAGGAGGGGCTACTGATTTGTAGGGTTTTTAAATATCTATATTTTAGGCATTAACATCTTATCAGGTATGCGTTTTGCAAATAGTTTGTCTCACTATGTAGGTTGCATTTTCACTCTGTTGATTGTTCTATTTGCTGTTCAGAAGCTTTTTACTTTGATTCTGTCTCACTCACCTATTTTTGCTCTTGTTGTCTGTGCTTTCGGTGTCAGATTCAAAAACTCATTTCCAAGATCAATGTTATGAAGCTTTCTCCCATGTGTTATTCTAGGAGTTGAACAGTTTCAAGTCTTACATTTATGTCTTCAATCCATTTGGAGTGGATTTTTGTGTAAACAGTAAAGTAAGAGTTTGATTTCATTCTTTTGCCTGTGGATATTCAGTTTTCCCAACACCATTTATTGAAGAGAATTTTCTTTCTCCGTTGTATTCTGGCATTCTTGTCAAAATCCGTTTGCCTGTAAATGCATTGTCTTATATGGGGGTTCTCTTTTTTGTTCCATTGATTTATATGTCTTTCTTGTGCCTTTTCTTTGTGTGTGTATGCGTGGGTTAAATATTTGGGATTTTCTTCATATGAGTTCATGTCATCAGTAAATAGAGATAATTTTACTTTTTCCTTTTCATTTCAGATGTCTTTTATTTCTTTTTGTTGCCTAATTTCCCTAGCTAAAACTTCCAGCATAATGTTGAATGGAATTGGCAACAATGGACATTCCTGCTTTGTTCCTGATTTTAAAGAAAAAGTTTTCAGTTTTGTTTTTTTTTTTTCACTGCTGTGTACGACTCTAGTGGCGATCTTATCCTCTGTTGGCTTTATTAAGTTCAATAATTGCTTTCTATTTCAGTTTATTGTATGCTTTTCAATAAATATTTTACTTTATTTGCAATTTGAAGACTCATCAAAAGAAAAAAATATAGAAATAAGCATCACTTATTTCTCACTTTGTATTATGAGTGAATAAATAATCATATGTAATGTAAAAGAGATAATATGTTTAAAGTTTACTTGCTTTGAGAACTTCGGTTTTTTAGTAAAAGGTGAAAGATTTATGCCATCTGAAGAGAAACCAGAGTAGAGAACTTCTGTTTTTTAAAATGACATTAAATAAAAAAACTAAATTACTTCTGAAATGTTATTTTATGGAAAATTAACTGAACTTAGCAGAAAAAAGAGAAGTTGGCATGTGATTTTACCAAGAAAAGGCTTAAATTTTGTCAACTCTTGTTCTGTGTTTAATGAGATGATCATGTGATATTTAACTTTTGTTCTGTTAATGTGGTGTATCACTTTGGTTGATTTTTCTATGTTGACCTACGGCTGTATCCTGGTTATAAATTGCACTTAGTCACTGTGCACTATTGTTTAATAGGCTGTTGAATTTGGTTTGCTATTCTTGTGTTGAGAATTTTTGCATATTATGTTAATCAGGGTATCAAATGTGGGCTTCTTTTCTTGTACTGTCTTTTTTCTGGCCTTGGTAATTAGCAGGGAAATTCTTGCCTAATAAGGGGTTTAAAAATGGTCTCTCTGCTTTAATTTTTTAGAATATTTGAGCAGAACTGTTGTCAATTCTTTAAATGTTTAGAACAATTCATCATTGAAGCCTTCTGGTCCCGAGCTTTTTTAGTTAAGTGATTATTTGTTACTGTTTCAATCTCCTTATTAGTTATAGATGAGTTCAAATTTTCTATTTCTTCCATGTTTCCTGGAATTTATTCATTTCTTCTAGGTTATCAAATTTATTGTTTAATTATTCATAGTAGTCTTAGAATTATCTTTGTTTCTATGGCATCAGTTGTAATTTCTCCTCTTTCATTTCTGATTTTATTTCTCTTGTTTTTCCTAGGTAGTCTAGGTAGATGTTTATTAAATTTATTTTTTCAAGATATCAACTATTACTTTTTTAAAATTTTCAGAATGTTAGGTGGTGGACTTGTTTTAGTTACATAATTTGGTTTTGTGTATTGTAAGTCAAAGTTATAGATATGCCTTTCACCTATAAGTGTGCAATGCACCATGCAGTCTACTTGTTGAATGGGAATTTACTCATCCTCTCCACTCACTTCCACCTGCTTATTTATTCAGTTTTGCTTTCAAGCACATGTGTCTTATTTGTAGAATATCATTTTTTCTTTTGAATAATACCTAGTACTGGGATCATAGGATCAACTTTTAAGTTCTTTAAGAAATCTCCATAGTACTTTCCATAGAGGCTGAACTAGTTTGCCGTCCCACCAGCAGTGTATGAGTGTTTGCTTCTCTCAACATCACCCCAGCATCTGTTGCTTTGGGACTTTATGATGTGAGCCATTCTCACTGGGGTTATGTGATATCGCAAGGTGGTTGTAATTTGCATTTCCCTGATGATTAGCTATGTGAGCATTTCTAAAATGTATTTGTTGGCCGTTACCTATCTTCTTTAAATATGGTTCTGCTCATGGCACATGCCCAACTTTTGATGGGGTTGTTTGATCTCTTTTTGTTGACTTGCTTGAGTTCTTTGTAGATTTTGGTAGTATGCCAGTATCTTATCCCATTCTGTTGTTTGTCTATTTACTTTGCTTATGGTGTGCTTGGCTATGCAGAAACTTTTTAACTTGGTCAGGTCCCATTTATTATTTATTTTTATTATTGCTGTGATTGCTTTGGGGATCTTTTTTTATAAATTTTTTGCCTAAGCCAATATCTATATGACTATTTCCAGCATTTTCTTTTAAAATTCTTATAGTTTCATGTCTTAGGCTTAAATCTGTTAATCATTTTGAATTAATTTTTGTGAATGGTTTGATATATGGGTTTCAGTTCTTTACATGTGACTGTACAGTTCCCCCAGCAGCATTTATGAATAGAGATTCTTTTCCTCAGTGTATGCTTTAGTTTGCTTTTTCAAAGATCAGATGGAAATATAAGGCTGGTTTCATATCTGGATTCTCTGTTTTAATCCATAGGTCTATGTCTATATTTTTATAACAATACCATGCTTTTTTTTTATAATATCATGCTATTTTGATTACAATAACCCTATATTATAGCCTGAAATCTGGTCCATCCTTTTTCTTATTACATATAATTTCATTGGCTATTTGGGATGTTTTCTGATTCCATACAAAGTATAGAACTATTTTTTCAAGATCTGCAAAATATGACTGCTATTTTAATGGAAATTACATCAAGTCTGTACATCACTTTCAGTAGTATAAACATTTCATTATCCATGACCATGACATGTTTTTATATCTGCTTTTATCCTCTGCAATTTCTTTTTTCAGTGTTTTGACATTGAGATGAAAGGACCGCCCCCCCAACTCATTCTAGATAGCAGATATCCTCACGAAACCAAAGGACACAAGAAAAAAAGAAAACTAAAGACCAATATCTCTAATTAATATAGATATAAAAGTCCTCAATAAAATCCTAGCCAACAGAATTCAAGCACACATCAAAAAAAAAAAAAAAAAATTCAACACGACCAGACAGGCTTTATCCCTCAGATGCAAGTTTGGTTTGACATGTGCAAATCTATAAATGTAATTCACCACATAAATAGAATTATAAACAAAGACCATATAATCTTCTAATACAGGGGTTCTCAACCTTCCCAATGCTGTGGCCCTTTAATATAGTTCCTGTGCATCGCAATCCACTGCATCTAATAGATTCAGAAAAAGTACTTGACAAAATAGAGCAGCCTTGTTCATAAGAATAGTTAAGAGAATAGACACACATGAGACATACCTCAAAATGGTAGAAGCCATTGATGCCAAACCCACAGCTATCATCATATTGAATGGAGAAAAATGGAAAACTTAGAATGGGAATCAGATAAGGATGCCCATTATTGCCACTACTATTCAACATCCTAGCCAGAGGGATCAGAAAAGACAGGGACATCAAGGGCATCCACATAGGGAAAGAAGAGATCAAGCTATCAGTCTTTGTTGATGATATCACATGCACATAATATACCTGGAAAACTCCAAAGAGGCTCAACCAAGGGACTCCTGACAGTAAATACAGCAATGTCTCGGGTTACAGAAATCAGTAGCTTTCACGTATAACAATAGTCAAGCTGAAAATTTAATCAAAGATACAACACACTTTACCTTAGCATCAAAGAAAATGAAATTTTTAAAATATTCTCTACATTTATTTGTACTCTAACCTTTATTATTTCCTCCTTTCTATAGCTTTAAGTCTGTAGTTTGTTCTGGTTTTTTTTTCCCTTGGTTTCTTGAGTTGTAGAATTAGGTTGATTTTTTTTCAATGTGGTTGAATGTTGCAATATACTTCCCTTTGAGTACTGCTTTTACCACATCCAGTACATTTTGGTATGTCATTTTCATTTGTCTCAAGATACTTTCTAATTTCCCATTTGATTTCTTCCTTGATCCATTGATTATTCTGGAGTGTATTGTTTAAATTCCATATATTTGTGAATTTGTCAGCCTCCTTTGGCTACTTAATTCTAGTTTTATTTGACTATAGTTAAAAAGATACCTGGTATGAATTCAACTTCTTAAATTTGTTAAGATGTGTTTTGTGACCTAATGTGATCTATCCTATATATTGTTCTGTGTGTACTCTAGAAGAATGTGTATGTATTCCTCTGTTGTTGGTTGAAATGGTCTGTATATGCTTGTAAGGTCCATTTGGTCTACAGTCTGTAAGTATTCTTTTCCCTGATGGCTCTTCTGTCTGAATGGTCTATCCATTAATAAAAGTAGATATTGAAATCTCCTACTGTTACTGTGCCACTGTCCATTTCTCCCTTGAGTTCTGTGAATGTTTCCTTCATATATTTAAGGACTCTAACGCGTGCGTACATGTTTATAATTGTTATTTTATCCTGGCAAATTGACCATCTTATCAGCATATAATGTCCCCTTTTTTGTCTTTTGTGATAGTTTTTGACTGATTTAAGTATGACTATTTTTTATTTTTTGCGTGACATACCTTTTGTTTTCCTTCTTTCACTTTTAACAAATATGTACTTAAATCTATAGACTCTCATGTAAACAACACATAACTGTATCTTTTTAAAATCCCATCAACTACTCTGTCTTTTGATCGAAAAGCTTAATAAATTCACATTTAATGTAGTTATGAATAAAGAAGGACTTACTGCTGGTTTGTTTATTGTTTTCTGTGTGTCTCTCACTGCTTCAGTCCTTTTTCTCCCTATCATTTTTATGTTTCATTGATTTTTTTGTAGTGACTTACATTGATTCCTTTTTCATTTATTCTGTGTGTATTTTATAGATATTATCTTTGGTGTTCCCTCGAGGCTTGCAAGCAAATAACAATTGATCTCCATTCACATACAAAAACTCTCTATTTTTACTTCTTTCCTCCTTTGCTATTTATGTTATTGATATCACAAATTTCACCTTTTGTGTTATGTCTCAATTAGTATATTTTTTTGGTTATGATTATCTATAAAATTACATACAAGCATATACACTTTTGTCTTTTATTTCTATATTAGAATTTAAAGGAATTTATGTACCACCATTACATTATTATAACATTATATTTTTTTGAATTTTTTTAGTGAACTTTATACTTTAATATGTTTTTGTCTTGTTGTTTAGCATCTTTTATTTTCTGTTTGAAGTATTTCCTTTAGCATTTTGTGCAAGGCAGGTAAGATGAACTCCTTCAGCTTTTGTTTGGCTGGGTAAATCTTTATCTCTCCTTTGTTGTGGAAAACAGAGTTTTTCCAGCTATACTATTATTTTTATTTAATTTTTCTTTTAGCCTTGTGAGTATATCATTCAACTTCCTTTTAACCTGCAAGTTTTTTTCTGGGAAATGTGCTGATAGTCTTAGGAGGATTTTTTTTTTTTTTTGTATGTGATGAATTGCTTTGTTCTTCCTGCTTTCAAAATTCTCTTTTTCTGTGACTTTTGACAATCTGATTATAATGCTCAGAAGTATACAGTTTAGGTTCATCTTATTATCTTAGTTGGGATTCATTAGGCTTCTTGAATCTGGATGTTCATTTCTTTTCTTTAGATTTAGACATTGTTTGTCATTATTTAAATAAGAATTAGAAATACTTTTTCTTTATTTTCTTCTGAGATTTCTAAAATGCATACAGTGGTCCACATAATGGTTTCCCATAAGTTATTTAGACTTTCTTCACTCTTTTTTACTTTTTACTATTTTCTGTTAAGGAACTGTTACTGATTCTTATTTCTTCTTAAATTGTTCTGTTGTTAATATCCTCTAGTGAATTTTTCAGTTCAGTTATTGCATCCTTCAGATCCAAAATTTCTGTGTGGTTCTTTTTTATATTTTACATGCCATCCATTTTGTTGAAATTATTATTTTGATCATGCAAGTTTTCCTTACATAATTGAGAATATTTAAAATGATAATTTTAAATCCTTTGTTAGTAATCTATCCACATTTGTTTCTTTAAGGTTTGTTTTTGGGAAAGTGTTTTGTTCTTTTATTGAGTTATGTTCTCCTGTTTCTTGGTGCTCCTCATAATTTTGTGCTGGTAGCCACACATTTGATAAAACAGACCTTTCCCAGTCTTTCCATACTGGATTTGTATCAGGTAAGACCATCATTTGTTAGTCTAGATAGAGAATCTGGGTGGCTCAAAAACCATTTTCTGTGGATGTATCCTTTCTGGATTTGTGCATAGAGATTCTTAATTAGAGTGATGTTCTTTTTTCTGTTATCAACAGGTGGCAATTCCTTGCTCTCTCTGGTGTTTTCCTGATGTATCATTGGTCTTCCAAACAGTAGTAACACGCCAGCTGGCTCTTTTTGGTTCTCAGTGGCCCCAGGCATCTAGAGTTTCCCAGTTTCCACCAGTGCTAGGAATAGGGCCAGACCAAAAGTGCTCCCCGAGGTATCCCTGCTTAAAAGTTAGAATTTTGCACATACAGTCTTGTCTTCTGTTTTATTCCCCTGGAAAAGCCAAGAGCTAGGAGTTTCTTCCTAGTTTTGTGGCACTGTGTCTGGAGGAGGAACTATGGTAAGAGGTTGCCAAGCATTTTCTACTGTCTTTGATGTAGCTATTTTCATTATCACCTGGGGTACAGGAAGCTCTTGATTGGTTTCTGGATATTTCAGAAAGGGACTTCATCTTTGCATTGTAATTGGTAAAAAAGAAAAAAGGGTCTGGGGTTTCCTATTCTACCATCTTCCTGACCTGATATAGTATTGCTTTATATTTTTATAAATCTCTTTAATGTCTGCCTAGATAACACCTAAGTTCCCATTTCTGTTTGTGCAGCTATTTTTTCTAATCTATGTTGTTTTAGTAAGTATATGAGGAAAACCAATCTCACACAGATATGGGGTTATAAAAAAAAGGAGTATTTTATTAACCAATTAAGATAGTGGTGGATATATATGTGTGTATACGTAAATATATGCATTTCTCTACCAAAACTCAACAAGCAATATTTTCCTAAAGATTAGTGGCAACATATCTGAAGTTATATAAATTTCTCATATTTTGCAGCATTTAAAGGTACTGATCAATGCCTTACTTTAAACAAGATCTGTATGCATTTATCATGGCACATTATGTATCAGTCACTTAGAAAATATTGTTTTATTGAGTTATGCAGATATTTGAAATATTGGCCCATTATTATATAATAGCCAAGATAATTATTTATTAATATTTTCACCAATCAGACAGCACCTGTTGCTTAGTGGGTGGGGTTTCGGACCCAGCCCTGGGCAAACTGCAACCAAAAAAATAGCCAGGGGTTCTAGCGGGCGCCTGTAGTCCCAGCTACTTGGGAGGATGACACAAGAGAATCGCCTAAGCCCAGGAGTTGGAGGTTATTGTGAGCTGTGATGCCATGGCACTCTACTGAGGGCGATAAAGTGAGACTCTTCTCTCTAAAAAAAAAAATTTCACCAATCATAGCAGAAATGTATTAACTGCATTGTGGTGAATGTAAGTTTTCCAAAATTAAAATTTTCACTTGATTGTTGAATTTTATCATCAGCAACAATTAGTATAAATTATGTTCTTCAAAATTACAGGTTCCCTTAATCTTCTTTAAGAACATATCTGGGAAATATGCAAATTTGAAATCCCATATTTGATCCTTCAGTCATCCTATCAAATGAAAATAGTGTCCTATGAAAAAGCAGCCGGTTCAGCTTGCAGGTCAATCACACATGGTGTTTTTGAGACAGCAATTATACTTCTCTTTGCTGCAAACGTGTCTTGTGTGTACATCCCATTTCATTACACGGAATATTTAAAAAATTATACTTAAACATTGGAATTTAATAAAGTTTATAATTTCTAAAGTACTTCAAGGACATTCTTAAGTGGAAATAATGTTTTTTCTGAAAGGACATGCCAGGGTGGCGCCTGTGGCTCAGTGAGTAGGGTACCGGCCCCATATACCGAGGGTGGCGGGTTCAAACTCATTCCCTGCTGAACTGTAACAAAAAATAGCCGGTCATTGTGGCTGGTGTCTGTGGTCCCAGCTACTCGGGAGGCTGAGGCAAGAGAATTGCCTAAGCCCAGGAGTTGGAGGTTGCTGTGAGCTGTGTGACGCCACGGCACTCTACCGAGGGCTATAAAGTGAGACTCTGTCTCTACAAAAACAAACAAACAAACAAACAAACAAACAAAACAATAAAAGGACATGCCAATGAAAAATATAATGAATATTAGTATAAATATGTGCTATTACTTTGATCTGTACTAAGTAGCGAGCATTTTTATTAGACACTAATTTTAGATTATCAGTGCATAAGTTAAGATAGTGAAAACGGAAAATAACATCTTAGCATTATCATGAAACTACTTTTGACATCAGAGAGTCCCTGAAAGTTTCTCTGCATACCACACATTGAAAACTGCTAGCATGAGCTGCTAAAACAAATACCCAAGAATACAGAAGATCACATAACATAAAAGTTTATATACCCATGTAATTATCAAAAACAGTAGTTTTCAACTAGGGGACAGTTTTTCCCCTCAGGGGTATTTTGATAATGTCTGAAGAAATTTTTGGTTGCCATAACTGGGGAGAGAGGTGTTATTGGCGTCAAAAGATGCTAATAAACATCCTATAATACACTGGACAATCTCCCACAACAAATAATTATCCTCAAAGATCAATAGTGCCAAGGAACAGAAAACTCTGGTATCAAGACGGGGGTGACGGCCAGGAAAATATGGAAGTCTCTCCATAAGCTTGTCTAAGGGCTGAGGCTTCTTCTATCTAGTTTGCTACCATTCCTGAAGGGGTTGTTCTTGTGCACGGAATGAATGTTGGAATAATATCTACCATGCAAGAGGCATAGAAAATAGTTGGGGGAAAGACACTGGCTCTTAAGTAGATTATGTGGCAGTTATATACATCTTTTCCTGTACTTACATTCCCTACAGACTTGACCAAATGGCCAGCCTGAGACTTTGTCATGGAGAAAGGGCATCTATTTAAGAGGAGATGCAGAGTGTGGGTTCTGGGGAAACATTGGCAATATCTACCATGGTAGGGAAATGTTTTAAAACTTTTGATTGTATACTCAAAGGAACCAGAATGTCCTTAATCATAGGGCAACTTAGTAAAATTCCTTTTTTCACATAATAAGACATTTTTAAAATAAATACAAACCAAAAAACACAATTCTTGTATTTTGCAAACACTAGGTTTGTAATGGATTTGCTGTTCGCTTTTTGGAGGCAGTTAATTCCATGGGGACCTAATAAATAGACTTACCCAAACAAAGAACATGTTCTTTTGGGAGAAGCCATCTATTTCTATAAAATATAAATCATATAATATCTGACTGGTCTGTCACTTATCTTGGGATTCATTAAAATTGCTGCATATAAAACTTGAAAAAGAAGAGACGATATTAACTTTCAAAATCAACAAGGTCTGGATGAAGGCCCCTTCAAAGTCTTACCCTGTAAGCTAGTAAACATTTATGTCTAATTTGAAATGAGATGCTTAATTACATAATTTCATTCCAATTAAACTGCTAATTAATTGACAGGGCATCTTTGAGTACTTTACACAGTGCAAGTAAAAAGAAGCCACATCTTGAGCCCATTACCTGTGACCCTTTGGGAGAGATCAGTAAATAACTATTTAAGAGGCTGGAAACAGAGTTTGTGAAAAAAAGAAAACAAGAGGCCAGCCCTGGGAGATCCAGGCTGAGGACCTTCCCTGGGTCAACCTCCTACAATCTTTGTCATCAGGCTCTTTCTCAAGAGAGAGTAATGGAAAAGCACAAAAGAAGCTCTCACTGAGCTTTTAATATATGCTCAGCCATGTGCTAGGAAGTTGCAAATGAGGCATACGACACTAGATGTCTGTCCACTCTTGGTTTTAGGAAAGAGGGCTGTTTGGGAGTTAGGTAGGTATCGTAGCGATCTCTCCAGTTTCTAACTCAGACAGGTTTTACTTCTTATCTTTCCATCTCTGAGCCTTATTCTGGGGACAGATCTTCAGTTTCAGTTAATCTACGCAGAGGATAATGAAGTCTGTATTAACAGGGAAATAAATTCCAATTTGAAATCTGTTTTTCATGATAAAATTTATTATCTTACCACTTACACATCTCAGTTTATTGGAATGGAAAGATACAGGAAGAAACATCGATTCACATCACATGTATGATGTAGTGGTGACTTCACTGGCCTTTACTAGAGAAGATATTCCTGGAATGTGTCTTTTTTCATCAGTTAATAGAGAAGCAGAGAACTATGGGGCAGGCAAGCGGGCTGTCTAGTTACTAAAGGTTAGTGTTTGCTCAAGGGTCTTTCAAAATCATTTCAGAAAATTCTCAAGGGCTGTGCTATCACGTTTTTACATCTTATAACTGCTTTCATTTTCCTAAGAAGAATAAAGTAAGTTCAAATGCAGATCTATCACTCAACCTAACAATTTCATGTGACTTATCACCCAGTATCATCACCTAGTCTCTAGCATCATGCATCTTTATTTTAAAACTATTCTTGGAACAGACGGGTTTCCTCACAGACGTACCAGCTCTGTTCCTTATTTCTGGTTACCTGTACTGAATAGCAACAGAAATCTATCTAAGTATGTGTGCGTGGATATGGAATTGTTAGGAATCACCTTAGTGAATAACTAACTCAAGAATTTCTTACTTAAAAACAGGTTTATCTCTTTGATAGAAGCCTGCAGAACCTCAAAGAGATTGTAACTCAGAGAATTGTTAAAAAAGAGATAATATCTAATTCTTTTCTTCCACATACCCTCTTATACCTTCTTAAATTCTCACAAGAAAGAGGAATCCAGGGGGAGTCATGAGAGAAACATGTTTGTTGATTTTGATGAAGTTAATAATTCCTTGGGTCACGGAATCTCGGTCATGCCCAAGAAACATCTGGAATCATCTCAGAAAACTTCTTCCCTGGGAGCGTAGCCACCATACACATCCTGCTGGACAGTTCTCATTTCGTCACTGATAGGAGTTACTCAGGCTGTGATCCCTGAGTCCCGAGTTGCACTTGCACCAGTGCCTCAGAATTTTAACCTGAACCAGTTTGCATAGTATGTGGGCACACATCCATTATATATTGCAACTGGAATGCAAGCAGAATGGGTCTTGATGACAATCTAATCCCATCTCCTCATTATACAGATGAAGCTGTTGAAATGCAAGGAAGTCATAAGAAAATACTTGGTTGTGGTCATCAGTAAGCCATTTCAATGTTAGTCTTGAATGGACTATTTCATCAGAAATTATAGGATTGATCCATATTTGAATAAACATATGTGAACTTATACAACTATGTACTTTATATCTTGTCCATATAGTAGGCTTTCTAGACACTTGAGACCCTTTTTTAGAAAATTTGGAAGTGTTAAGACCTTGGAGTCTGGTCTGGTGGAAGTTGTTTCTCTCCACACAGCAGTCAGCTGTAACACAGGGAATTCCGCTTGTTAGGACACTCAGAGCAAATGGTCATCATGTTGCCAAGACTTGGTTTTACCTTCATGGGCATCATAAATATCTTACCTGATCTTATTTTCTACTGGATCCAAGCCCTCAGGCAACAAACACTTGGAGATCTTTTGGTAGATACTTGTAATTCAGTTTATTTTCGTGTGTCTGTATTTATGTCGTATTTATTACATTTCAATGCAAATTATAAATTAATGAATAAAATAAGATATTCAGAATGTGTTTTTTATTTATTTTTTATTCCAGATTAACACGAGGGTACAAATGTTTAGGTTACATTGTTTTCATCCCTAAGGTTAAGTTCAAGTTGTAGTTGAGCCCTTCACCCAGGGGGCTTGTTGAACGTCCTCACATTCTACCTTAGGTAAGAGCCCACCAGTCACCGTCCCTCTTCCTCTCTTCTTCCTTCCTCTCCCCACCTCTTCCCTAGAGGATGCTTGTGTTTTTCTTTCCTGTGGGCGTGTAGTTATTTATATATTGCTTTCATATTAGTGTTGAGTACATGAGATACTTTGGAGATATATTATGAAGAGGATGTATGTCAGTTCCATCCAGGTAAATTCAAAAGATGAAAAGTCTCCATTTTTTCTTATGGCTGAATAGTATTCAGTGGTACTGAGTGGTACGGCGTGGTGTGTGTGTGTGTATATATTATATATATATGTATAATTGAGTACTATATATAACTTTATATGTTATATGGTGTATATATATACACACCACAGTTTGTTAGTCCATTCATGGGGGGTTTATGGGCACTTGGGCTGCTTCCACATCTTGGCAGTTGTGTTTTTTTAAGCCAAGAGGTTAATCCTTCCTTTGTAGGTAAGCTGTGTAACACATATGGACTGGTATATTACTAAGGCTGTCAATAGCGATGGCAAAATGAACAAAAATTTGGCTTAACATTTTAAAGGCTTTTATTTGTTAAGGTGAAATAGTTTGAATGGGTTTTTTATATGCCATTAAGCCATCTTTGCCTCTCATACTTATATTTATTTATCGACTTTTGATAGTTATTAATTTCTAACAATTATTTTAACTTTCATAAAAATGCAGCTATTTCTAAAATTCACATTTGGCTGTTAATTATCTATGTTCTGAAACTATACTTCTATGCAGAATTATTCTGTATTTCTTCTTCGAGGGAAAAGAAATTTAGAGAGAGAAGGATTAAACCCAGGATTCTTTACTATCATTTTCCAACCAGAAAGTGTGATTCTGAATTTTTCTAATGAGTCATAGAGGTTTCCTGGTTTACTTCCTTACTGGTCCTTTTGTGTGTTTGCTAACGTTAACATTGTTGTCCACCAGAATTCTGAAAAAGTTAACTCTAACATATACTGAAACTTACTGAAAAGATTATGTTCTATTGTTGACTGTACTTTACTTAGAAGGCATTAGAGAAGGTACATTGGCAGAAATTATTTTGAAGACTAAGTATCATAGAAAGATCTATTTTAAAATACTATGTTCAATTTTTACAAGCAGAGGAATGATCTGGTAAAGTAGGCATTTCCATAGTGAAAATGGCAAGTTTTAAAATGAGTAAATTTAATATAAATCATAATAGTTTTAAATTACCTTTATGGGAAAATAGATAAGAAATTATTTCAAAAAAATATTAACCGGGTAGAATTTTTATGACCTTTTGCAATTTGTCTATTTTTAAATATGTGTCTTTTTATAATATAGATTAAACATTTTTAAACAATAAAGAGAAAATTCCAGAATGACGAAGTAACAGAGCATGCAGTTCAGCTCAGGAGCTTCAGAGTACAGATGCTGACTTGGTCATTGCAACTGTGTATCTTGGATAAGACACCTTTGCCCAATTACTTATTTAGGAAAATGAAGATAATAATAATCCCTATCTCCTACTGCTGCTGAGAGGATAGCATTATAATGTCTTTAAAAAGCTTAGCACATTGTCTGTCTCAAAATGACATTATTATTTACCTTCACATCATCATTAACTTTATCGTCATCTGCTTTTCAAACAGAAGAAAAAATTAAAAATTAGAACATTTCCATAATAAGATTCAAAAAATTAACACATAAGGGTATAGCCATTAATTTTGAATTCAGATAAATTAATGCATTTTCTTTTAACCATTTTGTGAAATATATGGTGTCTTCTCACATGCAAAGTGAGTAACAATCCTATTTTCTTATGTAATCACTCCAGGTCACCAAATCTCAGTAGGAATAACTGTAAAAACAGCATTCTTCCTTCTATAGGTATCTGACATCATTTATTCATTTTGCCCAAGAATCAAAGGACTGAAAAATTGGGGTGAAAAATTGGGAGTTATTGGTTTCGCTGTTCACAGTCAAGCTCCCTCACTTGCTGTGTGACCTTGAACAAATCAGTTACTCCTCTGTGCCTCTGGGCCAGTGAGAGAGCTTTCAGTTGCAAACTCAAGGAAAAAGAAAAAAGGAAAACTCTTGAGAATGCCTCAACAGGAGCACTAATGGACAGAGTTCTCCAGGGTTGGTTAGTTCAGTGATTCAAAGCCAATACCTGAGATGTAGGTTTTCTTCGCAGCTGTCTATCCTGTTAGTCTTACTATCTCAGTTGTATTCTAGTCTTTTTTCTTAATGCACATGTTTGCTCTGCAGGACTGGGCATTACTTACAGACATAACAAACTCCAGTAAAGGAAGGAAGAACATATCTTTCCTGTTGCATCCTTTCGGAGAATGATGTAAGACTGAAAAACTCCTACAACTCCCCACCCCCAGGATCTTTCTGACATGACATTGGTCAAACCAGGACCTCCTGTTACCCCCAGTCACTGGCAAGAGTTGCAGCGTTGCTCTGTGGTTAAGTCAGGGTGAGATCAGACTAATCAGGATCTTCCTGAGTTAGAGGTGTTCTCTTCCCTGAAGGCTGGATAATTGAGCAAACTTTTGTTCAGGATTGAATGGAGTTGGGTAACAGTGCAAAGTATCTGCTGAAGTGTAAATTTCTTTAGCTTACAAAATGAGGCAGATCTCAGTTCTATCTATGTCACCATTATTTTTTTTTTTAGGATAGATTAAATAATACTAGCACATGCATTTACAAGCAAATAACTTGTAAATGACTCTCAAACAGCAGCACTTTCATGATGAGTCTAATCTCACTAGCCAATTATGTTTAAGTACAACTCAAATCTCTCCTTCCATTGCTTTTCCAAGACTCAGCCATGGCTTACCGAGTTTATCCCTTATTCCTTGCCATAGCTCTTACATTGCCAGTTACAGGGCTCTCCATTCCAAATTCATGAAACAGTAAAAGGCACAAACTACATGACCTGTAATCCTTTTCTTTCTTTAACAAGACTGCCAGGAATTATTAATGATGTGGATCAAAATGCAATATTGGGTATATATACTACCAAGATGTTCTATTTGAAGGTGATTCTACAAAAGGCAATTTTGTTCTATGTTATAAGACTGTGATGTATTCCCTTTATTTCAAATGGGTGCAGGAGAACTCAAAGGGCTTACCCTTTAGTATGCATGCAGTCTGGTCTTACCAAACACTGTTTTCAACCCTTGTTCTGGACACTCTGGGGTGAGTTTTTTTTTAATGCAAATATGATCCACTAAGAAAGATTGATTTGTCCTCAGGCTTCAGCCAGTGCCCATTTTCTTATGCCCTGGGATTTGTTTCCTAGGTGCCTCTGGCCCTCTAGTTGAAGTTCCTTGCCAATTCTGTTTTAACACATGAATATTTTTCCTTTATTCTCTGTTTGATATCCCTTTGCATTTATCTGCTTCCATCAATGCAAAATACTGAAAGGTTCAAATTGATTTTCCTTCTCAAAAAATAAAAGGTCTGTTTTTCAAACTTCCCTATTTCCCAAGGAAATATCTGTGATCAATACATGTAAGAATTAACTCCCCCTTACGACTGTCAGTAACTCAAAGTAACCTGTTTACCCACTTGGATTCTTCCCAGCAGAAAATGTTAACAATTGTAATTATCACCATTATGCAGAATGTTCAATTGTACAATCAATATAATTGCCAAATGAAAATTATACAATAAATATAATTGCTGCTTTACTCCTGTGCAGTATTTCAGTGGTACTTCACATTTATTTTGTCCTTTAATTAGTAACAGGTGTAATTACAGGACTGTGCTCAGAGATGAAGTGGAGTAATTCATGGGAGTGGGCACAGGGCACTACTATTGAGAGGGGGCTAGTGTGAGTCATACTTTGCTGGGATTGTCTGAGGACAGCACACACCCCACTTAGTGACCCCAAATAGAGCTGAACTATGAATGCATTTGACATGAACCCCGGGTTATGCAGTTAACACATGACTTTACCATTCCTCCCTCTTGACTGCCGAATCCCGTTATACCTATTCTTTGTCTAGATGAATTCATTCATTCGTTTAGCACAGATTATTTGTCAGATACTATTCTACATGCAGGAGCAATTTAGTGAATAGTAGAAGCATGAAGCTGAAAATCTAGGAGGGAAAAACGGAGCTTACATAAGAAGCAAATCAAGAGATAATAAATTTAGAGTGATTAGTGCTAGAAAGAAAAACTTACTGTACCACCATAATGTCTTGTAATTGGGTGGTCATAGAGACCGTCCTAAGACATAATATTTGACATGAGATTATAGTGATGAGGCAGGTTGTTCAGGCAGAGATTGTAGCAACTGTGGAGGCCCTCAAGGGGGATAACTTTAGAAGCAAGCTTATAGTATTTGGGGGGAAGAAAAAGAAAGAGAAGAAAAGAGAGACTGACTGTGAGATTTCTGGGAGAGGAATATTAGAAGGGAGTTAGACTTGGAGGGTCTTTATGTCATAACAAGGAATTTGATATTTATTCTAAGTGCAATGGGAAGCCAGAGGAGCATTTGCTGCAGGGTAGTGGTATAGCTGGATTTATATTTCATAAAGCTTATTCTGGTTGTTGTATAAAAACTAGATGTAGAGGAACAAGAATTGAAGAAAACCAGATAGGGAGAAAATTGCCAGAGTCCTGATAGGAGCTGCTGCTTGCTTGACCTAGGATGGTTTCAGGGGAGATGGAAGAAAGTGGAGTGATTAAAAGGTGGAGCGAATCAAAGATCATTTGGGAGGTGGAGTTGCCATTGCCTGCTGATACAGTTGATGTGAATGGTGAGACAAAGACTGAAACATTCGGATTTTGGCTTGGAGCTTACTAAGATAAGAAAGTCTAGAACAGAAGAATATGGGGAAAGGGGCAAGGGAGGGGAGGGGGGAGGTTAGGGTCGAGGGAGAGTAATTGGTGGGGCCACACCTATGGTGCATCTTAGAAGGGGACAGGTGAAACTTACTAAATGCAGAATACAAATGTCTTCATACAATAACTAAGAAAATGCCATGAAGGGTATGCCAAACAGTTTGATGAAAACATTTCAGATTGTATATGAAACCAGCACACTGTACCCCTTGATTGCACTAATGTACGCAGCTATGATTTAATAATAAAAAAATAAAATAAAGTAAAATAAAGTCTAGAAAAACAACAGTCTTTGTAGTAACAGAACAAATAATTTTACATGTAAAATGCTCTTACACATCCGGACGGACTGTTGGAAATACCCTGAAGGGAGTAGTCATTGTTGTAGACACAAATATGAGATACAATAGCATAGAGATGGAATAATCCAGGGACCAGGCTGAGATACACTTCAGGGACAGAAGTCAGAAGACAAAAGAAGTCTCAGGATTGAGCTGTGAGTTTTTGTAACACTTAATAGTCCCAGGGAGAGAAATAACCAGCAAAAAAAATTCAAAAAGAGCTGCCAATGTGGCTGAGGGAAAACTAGGAACCACTCCATCTAAGAGAGTGTGTATCAAGCAGAGAAACCTTATTGATATGATTTGTTGCTGATAGCGTAAGATGACAGCAATGATTTGGCAATGTGGAGGCTGCCATTGACTTAGTCAGAACAGTTTTTGTGGAGTTTCTGTGATGTGTGTGGGTTGATGATAAAATGTGAGGTGAGGAAATGCAGGCAGCATGCACAGATGATTTTTGCAGAGTGCAATACAAAGAAGAAGAAGCCCAGCTGTAGGTGGAGGAACACTCAGGTCAAAGAAGGTCTGTTGGATATATTTGTGTGCAGGTATGTGTGAAAGATAAAAAAAAATGATGCTATAGGGTGGGAGGTAAACTGCTTTGAAACAATGTCCTTGAGTAATTGAGACATGGAATCCAGAGTAAGTACAGAGGCTGCCTCAGACAGGAACAGAGGTTCTTTTTCCCTTGTGAAGGGAGGGAAGGCGAGAGTGTAGGCAAGGATTCAGGAAGGTCAGTCCATGCAGCCGTGGGAGGACTGTTGCTGCCTCCCCGCAGTTCGTGATCTAAAGGAGAGAGACACATCATACACAGCTCACTACGTGAGTCAGACAGTGGTCTGAGCAGAAGCAAGGGCTGTGGGAGGGCACTGGTGGGAGAAATCAGCCTACCAAAGTTTGACAGAGAAGGTAGCATCTGACTTGGGCTTTGAATAATATATATCAGTTTGCTATTATTGGACTTAGACATCAACAAGTTTAAGGGCACTTCCTGTAGAAGGCCCACAGCAAAAGACGTTGCATTAAGAAAGACCAAGGAAGACACAGGTCCATCTCTTTCTCTCAGTATGGCTATCCTTCCCCAAAACTCCATCCCTCTGGACAGAGAAGCTCAGATTCTAAGACAGTTCTTTGTAGAAAGGCCCTTAGGAATCACTCTTCTCTGTTTAGCTTGATTCCTGGAAACATTGTAGCCACCCTAAATCCACTTCTCTGTCTCAGGGCTCCAAACCCAATTCTTTTGGGTGTCCAGTGAATAGAAATACAGGTCAAAGCTCGTTGGAAGTTCAGAAAGGCAGTGTACAGCTTAAATATTAAAGGAAATCCTGTCCATCTCAAAAAGATACCATGAGTCTGAGAGTCGGGGTCATTGTCTATGATAGCAAAACCAAGATGAGAGCCACTAACTGGCCCTCCTGGAAAACTTTGGGAGGCAGAAAGTTTGTTGCTTTTTCTGTCTTCAGGAATAAATGCCTGACTCAGCACCATCACATAGAAATTGCTCAGTGAATGAATGATTGTTTTACTGTATTTAGGAAATCTGTCCTTTCAGACAATATGAGTCTTCTTTTTTTGAAAGAATATTAATCGTCAAGGAACTTGACATGTCCACAGGGTCAACTTAGTTCTCTGAGCTTCCGTGTCTGTGATGTGAAGACTCCAGGGTGCTTTCTGTGTGGACTAGGTGTTAGGCACACGACTCTTTCCCCACAAACCTAAGAAAAAAAAAAAATGCTCTTGAAAGAACGGAAACATAACAATTGGTAATATGTGTAAAGGCATTAGAAGAGTGAACAGAATATAGTATGAAGGTTTTATTACATAATCTAAGTGATCTGGCGTGGACTTCAATTATATTCTGATTGATGATTTTTACCATAGATCTACCCTGTGGATATTGACTCATTTTTTGTTCTTCCCCCTAAAGGTAATAATATGCCTATACTGAAAAGGAAGATATATTATCCTTGATAAACAACACTGGATGATAAAAGGGTACATAAAGGACCATGTGGGATGAATCTTAAGATAATACTATATTAGGAGAAGTGAGCCCATTCCAGAACTTAGCAATTCCTGATAAATCAAGAATCAGCAAAAGGTCTTCAGGTCTTTAAGCTGCTTAGAATTTCTCTTTTAGAAAAATTTATGTCTAATTGTTTATACACCAAATATGAAATTATTGTAAACCAAACAGAAGCAATACTAAACTCTTCATTGATATGGCTGCTTTGTTTAAATTACTCTTGATGCCTACCTTACTATTCCAAATATTACAGTGATGAAGGCCGATCAAAAGAGAGAACGTTTAATTCCAAATGTGTAAAGCATCTAGAGTTGAAAATCAATGTAAATTTTGTACACAATAGCTGATGTTACCTTATGAAATACAAAACCTGACATTGCTGTTCCATTAAAAGTCCCTGTTTCTAATTCCTCAGCTATCACTTCATATTCCTTGAAAATACCAGAAAGAAAATAGTGAAAATACCACTTGAAAAACCACACAGCTTGTCTGTCTGCTTTCATTGTTTTTACAATGCAATATGGAAGAAAAAATACATATAAACACTACTTTCTTGGGTGGCAGATCAAACAAAGGGCAGATTTTTATCTTTGCAGCAGTGCTTGGTGGAGTGAAACCAAATAAAAGATGGCTTAGAAAAAAGAGAATAACATTTGTAATTCTTAGCTGTCGTATATGTAAGAGAATAGAGAAATTCTTGACAGGCAGGTAACGGCACTACAGGATGCTAACTGTTTGAGTGGGATGTATTTCCAGTAAATGGCTCATTAAAATAAGCAAAACTCCAAATTCTGGTACAGTCAGACTGTATCAACTTATATTAATTGTGGGAAAGGCCTTATGTCCATCTGAGATTTTTTTTTTAAAGTATTGGTTAACTCATTCATTTATTCACTCATTCATTTATCTCCTCTTTGAGCTTGAATTCACAGAACATTAGCTGCATGTAAACCTATAATTCTGATAGTAATGTCCTGAAAATAAGGAAGGACAACTAATAGTATAGACTAATTTTTTAACTAATTAACTTACTATTTTTTTTTCCTCATTGCTTAGTACGGTGTATAATAGCAAGCTTCTCAAAATTAAAGCAAAAGTATGAAGCAAATTTGTAATTGCTTCCTGGAACTTTCTCTCCCTGGACCCTAATTCTGATATGTTGGCTGAAGTTCAGCTTAGTTCTTCATGTTCAAATATGTCCTAGGAGCTGGGGCACTCAATATCATTCATGGTCTAAATATTGGGTAGGTTAGGAAACCCTTTCATGTGAAAATTTAAGTAAATAGATAAACTGGTCTGTTAATACACCAATTTGTTCGTGCAAATGTGTATTTGAGGCTTTTAAAGTCATTTTCTTAAATAAAAATAGTTTTAGGCAGTTTATGTAAAACCTTTATTTTTCTCATCTGTTTGTTTGCACTTATATTAACTTGTATGTGGTGAGCCAACTATGGGTCATACAC
The DNA here is from genome assembly GCA_963574655.1 of Perodicticus potto. Lineage (NCBI taxonomy): Eukaryota > Metazoa > Chordata > Mammalia > Primates > Lorisidae > Perodicticus > Perodicticus potto. The sequence goes on along the minus strand of CAUYRH010059631.1, from coordinate 24,565 downwards.
TTATTGAATGGAAGCATTGAGTTAGAACTGTTTATAGATAACTTTATAATTAACAAATGGAAGAAAGATAGGCAGAAAGAGGACTAGGATGATGACTGTGTGATGGATTTACTCGACCTTTTGCTTATTTCTCACAAGGAATGAAGAAATAGGGAAGTAGGAAGAGAGACATGGCATAGATCTTCTAACATTATTGAGCAGCTAAGTCTCTGTGTGACCTAACTCTATCTTCACAACAATCCTATGAGGAATTAAGAAGAGAGAAAGTAAGTGACTTGCCCAAAGTTGCACAATGGAATTGAGCTAATTAGTGTTCACAAGCTTTTCTCTTTCCTTATTATCTGAGTAAAAGCTAAGAACATTTGGGGTGAATATAGAGTTCAGAGTTGTAAATTGCAGAGAAAAGGGTTGCAATATCCAAGTCCTCTTTCCACTGAAGGACAAAAAGTGACCTCGATTTCACACTCAACTAAGCCAAGTTAAGTTTTAATTAAACAGAAAAAGACAGCTGAATGGTAGATCTGTGTTCTAGGGTGGAAACATTGGATTTGGTGATGTCTAGGCATGATTATAGTTGAAATCCCTGGGGCTAGAGTAGCCTCCATAAAGATTTAGACTCCATGGCTAGATGCAAGTAGGTTAACAAAGAGTATTTTGATAGCACTTTAGCTAAAAGTTCTACACTACTTTAGAATTGTTTTGAGGCCTCTTCAGGGGGTTCATAGTAAGGTTCATAGTAAGTAAAATAATTTGTCTCAAACTGTCCATTCTCTCATGGTGTTTTAATTAGTTCTTCAGGTCTTCCAGATCTTAACATTAGATGGAAAAATCTTAGTGAAATCTACTAAAGGAGACCAACTAATATCTTAAAAAGTAGTTACAATTTTGATGGGAGGCCTTTGAATAGTGGTTATAGCAAGGGCAAACTTTCAAGTAAGACTGGAAAAATTATCCTTTTTTTGTAAGAAACTGCCAAAGGGGATGCCTTTGAAGAAAAAGTAATCATTAAAAAAAAGTAATCATAAACAAAAACATCATAAAAGTAGTGAGTCAGGATATTTCTAAAAGGTAACTATCATGAAAGGAAAACCATAGAATACTTTTGGTAGATTTTTCTATAAATCTGTGTTATCTTTCCTTAAGGAGATGCAAAGTGTATTTCACCTCCCATAAAGTTGACATTATTTTGTTTATTCACACATTCAGTGTCTATCACATAAGACATTATATTCAGGTCTGGTAGGAATTTAGAGGACAGGGGAGATATAAGCCATGCTCCATAGGGACATAAAATTTAGAAAGGAAGATAATTGATATACACTCATCTCTACAGCAGTAATAAAAGGAAAATAAAGTCAAGAAAGAAATATTTCTTGAAGACCTACAAGGTACCTATCAGATATCTATAGTTGTTTTCATTTTATAGGAAAAAAATAGAAGTTTGGATGGATTGTGTGACTGCCCAAGTTCACAGGTATAGATTCAGAGATAAGGTTCCAGTTCATTTCTGTCTCATTCCCAAGCCAGTACTGTATCCACTAGGCCACTTGATTCACGTAAGACAGGGATTTGGAAGTATTGGCTGAGGTGTCAATGTTTTGGTACGTGCATTGGAGATAGAAATTTTACCATATGGTTATTCCAGACTGTCATCTTGTTGGTTGAGGGTCAAACAGAGGGATAAGTGGTTCTTCATTGATTTTCCTCTGAAATATTTGGGAAACTGAAAGCAAAAAATCCTAAGGGCAAAATTTGCACAAAATTTATCAACTTCTTTTGTGGGAAGATGACTTTTGAGAGAAAAATTTTGAGTGTGCCTCTTCCCCTCCTTCAGTTGATGAATAGCTGCTGCAGCTTAAACTCAGATTATTTTATATTTTATAAATTCTATCGATATTTGGAAATCATATTTCATATGTATTTCTGGATAGATCTAAACTGCTCCTGTTGTCAGGACGTCCTGATTTGAATGCACATATCTCACTGGTTGCATCAGGATCAATGTCTTAAATGTCAGGGTCTCTGGCCAAGGAGATGTGGATCTTTATTTTCTCATTAAAGACCAATCAGTAGATGAAAAGACATTGTCTTATAAAGGGAATGGTCATGTTGGAGCTGAGTAGAAGGAAAATGTGTCAGAAAAATTACTGAATGCTATAAAAGCCCATTACTAAACATTCCTTAGTGCAAAGCTCTTTTGTGTATCAAAAGCTGTTCACTTTGATTGACAAGAGATCTCCACATAGGGGGGATGTGTTAGATTAGCTGGAGGCACAATGGTGAGGACCTGAAGGTGGGGACGTAGAAGGTAGATTAACTGGGAATAATTTGCTTATTTTGAGCAGAGAAAATAATCATTGCAGCTGCACTTGAGAAAGACCATCTGAAGTTATATGTAGGATAGGTTATAAAGAGTGAAGACAGAGCGACCAGTCAGAAGACTGTTTAGAAAGTTCAGATTAAACTTTCTGGACTTCAGATTAAATCAGTGGTGATAGGAAAGAAGAACTGGAGTTGGATCCTAATGGATACGTATTTAAAAGAGTATTCCAATTCCACAGAAATGGGCAGCAGATTAGAAGTGGAGGATAAGAGAGAAGAAAGCATCAAACATGCCTCTGGATACTTGAGCTTGTGAAAGTCAACTTTGTTTGGATCTGCATATAATTAATATTTAAAGATGAAAGTAGCTTACACTCTTCCACATAGTAATGGCAGGATATAGTCACTACAGAAGCTCAGTTTCTGGTCTTTTAAAAGGCTTCTCATAGTGGCATCACTTTGCCTGGTGAATTCAGCATAAAGGCCAGGCTTAGAAATATAACTTGGTTTGCAAATCAAGAATTTATTCATCTTACAAGGGTGACCTCTCATTAATAAATATAGCAAGACATACGCAAAGTCAGAATTCAAAATTGGTAAACTATAATAGGATAAAATAGTGAATGAGCTAATATAGATATGTTTTGAATGTGCTAATATTTATATGTTTAGCTTCTTTCTCCATTTTAGGCTCATCATCATGGGAAATCAAATCTGAAGAATCAAAAACAGAATTTTCTTTGATGTACAAAATATCAGGACAATAAAAGGTGGATGGGTCAAATATTTAACAGCAACCAGGGCCATCCACCTACCAACAGAAATTCTGTATTTAAAATCAGAATATTGGCCATGCACGATGGTTCACACCTGTAATCCTAGCACTCTGGGAGGCCAAGCAGGAGTATGGCTTGAGCTCAGGAGTTTGAGACTAGACTAAGCAAGAGTAAGACCCCATCTCTATTATAAAAAGAAAAAAAAAATAGGTGGATGCTGGACGTTAGGGCAGGATCCTGTAGTCCCAGCTCTTCAGTAGGCTGAGGCAGGAGTATTGCTTGAGCCCAGGACTTTGAGCTTGCTGTGCACTAGGCCAATGCCATGGCATTCCAGCCTGAGGCAACAGAGTGAAACTCTGTCTCAAAAAAAAAAAAAAAAAAAGAAAAAAAAGAATAAAAAAGTTCAGAATATTTAACATTCTGTATGCAGTCTATTGTACTAAGTTATGTTGGGAGGACAACTTGACTTTGAACTTAGAATTTTGTTTTTGCTTCCTTATTTAACCAACACTTAATCTAATACATTAATATACACAAATAAAAATGCATCCATCTGGTATAATAAACTCTTTTTGGAGTGAACTGTTTTCTAACTTGTTAAGGTATTATTGCATATCTCTGATATGATTCACTAAAGTTGACTGAAGAATTCAATTCCAAGGACAGTGCTGTCTGCTGTCTTTTAGAATCTACCTCACTGTGTAAACCAAGTGTTAACAGGAGCCTTACAGTATCCTATATATTCACAGGATATATAGATATACATGTGTGTGTATACATACACACACATGCCCATCAAGGCAACTGTTATTAGTTTATAGTAAAGAGTCCTACTACAGCAGGATACTTTCTTGTACTTATCACAGTTTGAGGAGGGGCTGTTATTCCTCTATGGAAGCTCTTTTTCATTGCTTCTCAATTTCTCAACTTGTATGTGCCTTAGGTTAAATACTAGGACTTTGGAATATATTCTGAAAGCAGTGGCATGGCCTTTTAAGATCCTCCTGTTGTGTAATGCTGCCGTCATCTACATTGGATCTTCAGGTTGCTGCACTGAAGTGAAGACAGTGTAGACACTTGCACAGAATTTTGTGGGCATTCATGTACAGAATAGATATTGTTCCCACAGGCTACTGACCAGCACCTAATCACCTGGCAATGACATAAGTGAGATAAAATTTTCTCATGGCCCAGAAAGGTAGAGAAATCATCAAATTTGTTAGCATTCAGTATTATCTATGTCACAAGTGGAGATAGGCAACAGCCTGATGGAAATGTGGGCATCAACTCAGAAGGAAAGATGATATTAAAAGATGAATGAGAATCTGCGAAGGAACCTACAACATTATCCCAACTGAACCCCATGACCACTTTAAACCATATAGCCCTACTTCTCAGAGAGATTTCCTTCTACATACAGGGTCCATTACCATTCTCCAACTCACCTTCTCTCAAACTTCAATGCCACCTTGGTTCCCCCTCTACCTGTGTTTCAAAAGTACATTAGGACTACTCCAGTGGATTTTAGTTCTGTGGTTCTTCTGGGTACTTTTTATCATTTCCACTCTAAGAGAAGCCAGGTCTGATGTGCCTGGTGAAGCTGCCAAAGTAAATGAGAACTACTGGAGAGCTGTCCCCAGAGAAAAGACAGACAGCCTAAGACGGATTCTAAGTTTATGTCCGTAAATACGGAAATGAAAAGAGAAGTCGTGAAGGAGACCAAGAAGGCTTGGTAGGAAGTAGATGAATTAGCTCAATGTCATCAAGAATGGTACAGGAAGGAAATTTGAGAAGGAAGTGTGGTCAAAGTGTCCATTTCAAGAAGGTGTGAGAGGACATGTGGAAAAGACCCTTGGACATTCGTAACTATGGTCTTCATCAATATTGGCCTGAGGGGACCAGATGTTATTAAGGGTTGCACGGCCACCATGAAGAGGAGGTTTCATTTATGTGTCATTTATGTTTCCGTGCAAAGAGGGTATGCATACCCATCATCTTCCTTCCCAACTCCTTGGGATAGTAGTCTACTCACTGTCTTCTTGAAAGATCTTACTTTCTTGACGTTCTCCATATTTATTCTTTCAATTCAAGAAATAATTATTTTCTCTGCTCTTTCTACATTTGGATGACAGCTCATTAGTCCTTTCTGATCAGAGTTACTCAACTATGCTTTCTTTCTTAACGATTTTCCATTCCAATTGCAATGTTCTATCCCAGCTCTTCTCCAAGTCCTTTAAGCCTCCATTCCCCACACATACCAATTCAATGATGCTGTGCTTGTCTTCCTTCTGCCTAAGACATCTTTGCTACTTTGACTCTTTTGTGGATCTGAGACAGTAGAACGCCTCTTTACTGAGAAATATGCTGCTGTTCACTCTTCTCATCTCTCCAAATGCCTCCTTAATTTCTCCCATTTAATTTGCATCTTCAAATAGTCAGTCTCTTCAGGTGTGCTCACTCCTTTATTTTAGGAATTAGAAAAGGGTTAAGAATAGACAATTGAAATCTCTTTGACCTTCTTTGGACAATTCCTTTAGTCTCTTCCCCACCAGAGTCTAACAATTTGCTTTAAAAATGACCATTCTCGTTGGTTTAAAAGGCAATTCTTTTCATTTTCCCCTGCTGACTCTCTGCTGGAATAACTAATAAGCTGCTAGGAGGTATAACTACAGCTGGGAAATGACAAGTAGGCCTTGCTCATCTACCAGCAGCATGTTTGGAAGTGATCATGTTGCAGGAATAGTAGTTTTGCCTCTTGAGATAGATTCCCCCTGTCTCTTCTAATCTCCTCCAATGCTAGGATTGTTTTATGTTAAGAATAAACCTTATTTGAGGATTGCTTTCCATTTGGCTTTCCTTTTGGGCTGGCTGAAATAATTGCTTGCTTTCTTCTGTCAGGACTTTATGGATGTGTGCCTGTATTTTGTGACCATCTCAGTGACCTTTGCACCAGGTTACATATAAACATATTTTTAACTACTTTTTATGTCTTATACATTTCTTCTTCATCTGGAAATTCCTTGTTAACTGTATCCCCCAAGTCGAAGAAATAGCACATTTTGAAAACAAATTACATAGCACATTTGCAGTGTTCCCATAGTTAATCTAATTTAAGCCTCACACCAAACTTAAGGCGTGGGTGTTATTACTTACATGCTACAAACAAGGATATTGAGGCAGGGAGAGGCTCAGATCCTTGCTAGTCGTTTTCTGTGCCTGTTTTTGGATGCTGAGTCCCTTGCTCCACATCTCTTCTTTAAACATGCTGGAGACACAATAGTCTTTCCAGATTGAGTTGCTGGGCTAAGTGACCTTTCAGGTTGATTCTAACCTGGATGTCTCTGATTCTCTCTTGATTATAGTGCAGTAGTGTTAGACAATCAATGTAATTGTCCTCGCTGAAGGAAAGAATAGCCAAGAAAGTAAATTATTACTTTCAGCAATTATTTTAAATACCTTCTATTTTTATTCATTGGGAAAGAAATACTAAGATCCTGAAGGAAAAAAATGTGTCATTTGTATGTAGAGCTCCATAGTAAAGAGTTTGAGCAAATTACTTCATCTTTCTGTGATTTAGCTCCTTATGCATAATATGGGACAATCAACATACCTATGCATAGAGTTTCTGTGAAGTTCAAATCAGTGTACACATGTCCAGTGCTTAGAATAGTACCTAGTACATAGTAAATTCTCAGTAAACACCAGCTGTTGTTGCATTTGGTAAAAATGGCAAAGCTATGCGAGGAAACTGTCACTTTTAAGAATAGTTAGTATCAATTGACATATAGCTTAAAGTTGTTTATAATATATGACAATTTATTATTTGCAAAACACTTTATATGCACCGTCTCCTTTGACCCTAATTATCAGAGCATTATTTATTATCACAATTGAAAAGATGAGGAAACTGAAGCATAAGGACGCTATTTAACTTAAGTATCATTGATAAAAAATAGGCAGGAAAAGCTTAAACAAGTTTATCTGAGAGGGGCAGCATATCTAACTAATACTCTAATCCTTTATGGTCTCACTTGTAGAATAAGCAGTGATTGAACAAAATTGGAGGCCTTTTAAATGCAACTGGAAATGACATCTCAGAGCTATACCTGGATTTCATTTTTACCGTAATCAAACATTTTATATTACAAACCCTGATAAGCCACTGGGATGATCAGCACTATTATAATGATGAAACTAGGGCCCTGCATTGAGTATTTGCTATGCACGCCCTCACTTTCATTCTCCCATTTAAACCTCTCAGCAGAGGCTGGAGTATGTGAGGACTGTGCCACACCTGTAACCACATGCTTCACCACCTTGCTCTTCATGATGTAGAGAGGAATACACAAGGAAGCATGCAAAGAGCATCTTGTGAAAGAGCTGATACTAAAACGTGTTTGTAAATCTTTGTTCTTTGTTCTTCTCAGAATGAATATCAGCAATTGGAGGAAAAATATTTAAAATACCTGCGAGGGTAAAAAACTAGAGGAGTATCCACTACGAATGATTATTTTCAAAAATAAAATCTTCTGGCTTTTAACTAATTTATCACAGAGATAAAGCAATACAGTTTCATGCCTCATAACAAATTAATAAATATTACTAAAATATGGCAACTGCCACCACGGCTCATTAACAAGCTGTTTGTGTAATACAAAGTTATCCAGAATTGTTTTGGGGAGTTGGTTTGTCAATGGAATGCACACAGTAATCTCTGAAGAAATTCAGGAACATATGGTCCATGCTCATCAGCTAACCCCAGGGGACTGCACCAGAATCTCTCTTCTCACAACTACATGACATTGAAAGGATAGATCCAGAGAAGATGGGGATGAGGGGAAATGGGTGGAAAAAGGAACATTGATTACTTAAACCGTAAAATCACACTTGGAAGTGAAGCATAAATCAAGAATCACACAGTTAACATCTTCAAGGAATCTGCTGAAATGCACGTTGAACGTTGCAGCACTGGAAATTTTTAGAATATAAATTCTGAATCTTGGCATAGAGCTAAAACTAATCATTTCAGCAGGCAGTAAAATGCTGCATGGAGCATGCTACTGACTGACCAACATATTTACCAAAAAGTCAAGATTCCTTTGGACATATTTTCCACATTTTATATTCTGGAGTTTACATACACATTAAACCATCTCTCTTAAAAGGAACATGACATGTTTTCTAATTTCAAGAGGCATATCTTTTTTCAATTGAATTGATTGAATAGGAAACTGTAGGGTTCACAACATCTGCTGATGATCACTTGTATAAGTAGAATTATATAGTTTAAAGATTATGTTTACTTAATAATTCATCCCCAATTCCTGTAACTGGGTAATCAGAAAGGTTATTTTTGGTCCAAAACTAGGACCGGTACATTGGAATGACTGTGACAGTACAAGATAAGGTGTGAAGATGAGTTAGATCCATCCAATGATAGAGAAGTACTTGGCATGTTTTGGGTGCTTTCTTAATATAAATATTATATTAGAAGTAAACTTTTAAGACAGTTCAATAAGAGACTTACAACTTCATTGTTTTGGTTATTTGGAAAAATTTCTATGATTTTATTTGATCAATTTTACAATTACAATCTTTTGCTTTAATTTTACCTAAAATTCTTTCAGTTTCATATTATGTTGCCAATCTGGATAAGCTGCAGCTCTAACCTTCCCCCCCCCATGCAAAGTAAATCTTGGTTCATTTGACGCATGTAGCTTTATGACTATTTCCTAGGCAATGCCATTGATGCAAAAAAGCAAGAACATACATTTTTAAAAGCTAAAATAATAACTATGTAGTCATTTCAATTAAAATTCATACTAATTCAAGGAGCAGTGGGATCAGGATATATATTGTGCATATATAAAGAATATTTTCCTGAGAAAATAAATGAAACGAGAAACACCAAGGAGAAAGCTAAAATATCACTGCAACATATTGAGATGAGAGGCTTTGCACAGACAAATTTATAAGAAAACATTAAAATTGCCAAATATAAAGACTTTAAAGATAGTGAGTTAATATCACATTTATTTAGACTTTTGAGGCTTGGCCAGACTCTTCTCAATGAATCTATTTTAAGGTGAAGTCATTAAAGGCTGGCTCCCATCTCACAGATATTATGTGAAGTTGTTTTCTGTGGAAACAGCCTGCCTCATGTGATTACACTGTGAATCTCTCCAGCTAGAAGGTGGCTATGTGACTTGAAATTTAAATATAAAGCAAATTCAATCAGGTGCCAGGGTGCCAGGCTGCTGGACTGCCATATTGGAAGGGGGGAGGTGAAGGGCAGGGAGTTGAATGGAGATTGGAATGTGTGAAAGGGAAGACTTCAAACTTTGGGGCTAGAAGAGCACGGGGTGCCACAAGAAGCAATGTGTTGGGCTGAATAATTCATGATGCAGTACTAATTTTGACTCTGGAGAAAATTGCTTTCTCACTGTGCCAGAAGCTCAGTAATGAGACCAAAAATCAAAGACGAAGCTAAATGCAAGGGGAAAAAACACCCTAAGTCAACACCATATCAAATTGACAACCTGTTTAAGGTTGCAAGTATTGTCAAAACATAGGAATAGTCATTTTAAACCTTACTTAAAATTGACTATATTTATGCACATACTGATTTTTGAGCGATAATAGGTAAATATAATTATTTTCAAAAATAGCTCCTTGATATGAATGCAAAGACTTCTAGTAAGGAAATAAACATTTGTGTTTCACTGGGACTTGGTAAAAACAAATTGCATATCTTGGTATGGTGTAATAGATCTGTCATCATTTTCTACTTGCACTGTCAAATGGGTACCAGAAATGACCTTTTGAGCTAATTAACAGTGCTGCCATAAATACGGAACTTGATAAATGTTAATATTTATTGGATTCCTAAAATCCAGATGGTCTTCCATGTCTTCCCATTTCCTTTGGTATATAAAATTAAAGTGAAATAAAACCTTAGGCATCCTATCACGTGTTCATTTACATCTTTGCTTCGATAATTAGAAAGAATGATGAATTGTTCCTAAAGAAAAGACTCTGATTGACTTTTGTGTCATTAGCCAAGCTTTGGATTTCTACTCGGATATAACAGTATTTAGAATTTGGTCCTAGATTTCCTTTACTTTAAGAAGAGTTCAGACAGCTCTTCATCAGAAAAGTGTAGGAAGAAAAGAGAATGAAGATGTTTGAGGTGCAGTCTTTCTTCCTTTCTCTTATTTTGTTTGTTTGGTTTTCGAGAGAAAATTCAGATGTAGCTCCAGGGACCAGAGAGACATTCGTAGCAGAGAAATGCAATCCCATACAGGCTGAATAAGCATACGCAGGACTCACTCTCAGAGAGCCAAGAGAGTCTCCCAGGACTGAGTTGGATTTACAGAATTCACCTCTGACAAAGATGAGGGTATTTCCGTAGTAATTTGCACTATTGTAAGGGGCTGACGAGATACTGTTCTGCAAAACTAGCTGGAAATGGCAGTTAAAATCTAGGGGCCCATGAGCAATTCAAGGTAAAATGCAACTGAGTGTGCATTGGTTTCCACTTAACATGACATAGCATTTCATTTTGCTTCACTTAACATACCTATTGGAGGCGGGGCTGCAGGCTGGCTGCAGGGGTGTATTTTGGAGGTAATGTGACACACCCTCCCTTTGAAGTGCGGTGTGCTGTGCCTCCTCACTGACTGGGTCACTATGGGACAGGTGGCTGTGGAGACCAAACACCTGGGTTTAGTTCTGGGACCTCCACTTACTAGGTCTTTGACCTTGGGTAAACCATTTCAATTTGCTTAGCTTCCATTTCCTCATAAGTGAAATGATCATTTTGCTAGTAGTTTGAACCATATAAAAATGCTGATATTTGAACTGACCTATGAGAACAACAATTTCACACGGCTCCATCTCCCAAATGCTCCTGAGATTTGTTCTGAGGATCAGAGAGAAGCTCACTGTACATTAACATATGCCTGGTACCTGTGTCCTCTTCCTGCCCTAGTTACATCATCTACTGAACATTTTGTGGTGACTCAATGAGATAAGATTTGAAAAGCAAATAGTAGCACTTCGTAAAAGTCAGTTTCCTCTGCTGTCATTCCAAGCACTTTAATTTCAGCCACTGTTTTAAACGTAACACTTTCATAGTGTTTTACAACTTAGAAAGCACTTTCACATAAATTATTTGATTTTCATAAGTCAATGATAAAAAAAAATGGAGATTCCAAAGAAGTTGTCTCACAAGCTGCATTATACGGATAGCTAGTGGAATCTTGCACATTTCTCTGTATGGTATATGGTCATTGCCAATGTCTTGGAATTGATAAAACATTTACCCTGGAAAACAAGTGGGCATTTGGACATGTCACTGTGTAGTTTGCCAGTCAGCAAGAATTAGATTAGTGGTCTTCAAATGTTTTGACATACAATCATATATGTACATAAAACATCCAAATATGTGTGGTTCTCTTTTATCTATAAATTATGCATGACAGAAGTGAAATCTTATATATATTATAAAACTACATGAATTGTGAAACTTTTTAAAAATAAAGATTTAAAAATATATATACTGTAAATCCTAATTGCTCCCTCTGTATCCCAAAAGATTGCACAGTTAGAGCTGTTCACATGAGGATATCATTAACACAGATTGGTGGATGTCTGTGGGCTCCATCGCCCAGGCCCCACTCCCAGAAAAAAGAAAGCTTTGGTATTTGTGATCAGGTCACACCAGCTTCTGAACTTTATGAAGCTAGATCATGAACATGAAGCTCATAGGGTGGGTGCAGGTAGGGTAATGGTGCAAAGAGCCTTCCTTGAAGTCAGAGTTCTTACCACTCAACACTGTGACCTCACACAAGGCACACACGGTCTCCACCTCAATTTCCTCAATATGGAATTACATTGGGAGTAAGAATGAATAAAATACAGCCCAATAAAAACTCTTGGGCTTAAGTGATTCTTTTGCCTCAGTCTCCTGAGTGCCACATTGTGGCAGGCACCTGTAGTCCCAGCTACTCGGGAGGCTGAGGCAAAAGAATCACTTAAGCCCAAGAGTTTGAGGTTGCTGTGATCTGTGACACCACGGCACTCTACTGAAGGTGACATGGTGAGACTCTGTCTCAAAAAAAAAAAAAAATATATATATATATATATGTATGTATTCAATCCATATTATATTGAAAGCATTTCCTAATCTATAACATACGAAGTATTTTACTGCATTTACGTACATTGTCTATCCCACTAGGCAAACAATATGGGTTTGGTGAGAAAAAGAGTAAAAGTATTAATTAATGAAAGAACATATTACCTTACTATTTCACTTTGTTTCCAGAAACAAAAAAGAACAACAAATTTGTTTTCAGAGCAATGTTTTTATTGTTGTTGTTGCTTTGTTTTGTTTTCATTTCAAACAATGAGAATCTGGAGGTAAGCAGCACCAGTGTTGGCTAATTAAGCTGCTTGAAGCCATTGGTAAAGACCCTGGTGCTTTCCTCTTCCCACTGAGCCTTGCGGAGCCAGTGGACTTTTCTCTTTGTCAGGATCTATTCAGTTTCCAAGATGCTGGCAGAGTTCCAAGAAGCTGTGGCGATGGCAATACCCAGAGACATTGAAAAGAGCAGATTCTATTCTTTACAAATATTTTTCTTTCTTTTTTTTTTAAGAGGCCAAGTATTCATCCAGGCTCTCTTCTTAGGCTCTGTAGCTGGTATTATGTAACAGCCCATTCTTTCATCAGTCCAGGACAAGAGCAATGATGCTAATAAGATTTGTTTAGCTTATTTGATATTCATGCCTCATAGTTGAAGAAGAGGCCAAGCTTCCCCTGAAACCCAAGGGTTTTTATGATCAAGAAGGAAGAGTATCTGTGGCCGTTAGGTCAGCAGCCAGTAGGTGGTGCTTCATTAGCCTGTCCTGGGCTGACACTACTGAACAGGTGGTCCCCTCTGCTGCCGTGGGAGGACCACCCAATGTGGTGAGCAAGGCAGATATTTGATCTATTCCATCACATATTTTGCATGTTCATTTTTGTTTTTATTTTTGACAGAGACCTTCATTTAGCAATGACTTCTTCACCTATGTCTTCAGATGCTAGTCCGAAAAAGTAGGAGCAGCGAAATAAAAATGTAAACTTTCTGCAGGTACAGCGTCATTAATCTCACTTATCTTACCATGTTGCTTCAGACTTGCTCATCTTCCCCTCTTCCCACAGCCATGGCAAATGTCAGTTAAGCACTTTTATCTAAAGAAGTCCCTTACTAATGTGAAGTTAATTAAGAACCCATGTTTCCAATACTTATCACAACAGTGAGTAGGACTTAATTTTTTCAAGTCCAGTGAAATTTCATTGGGCAAAAACCTTTTACCTCTTATAATAACACTTGAAGAATTATGAGAAATAATTTCCTTTATTTCTGAGATAGATGCATTTACTAATTGGCCAGATGAGCAAAAATGGCTATAAATCAAGTTTGAATACAGAATTTCTCAGATGATAGCAAATAGGACAGTATGTTTTATAGGTAACATTTTGACTTTAGATCATATAAAACATTCAGAGTTCATTCTTCTAGTTTCATTTCACTTCTTGCTTTTTATGTTCAGTGTCCTCTGAAACTTTATATGCTAGAGGTCTCTCCTCCAGCCACCCCTTTTTCATCTCCAATTTGAAATCTATTTATCTTTCGTCAGTAATGATTAATGCTACAAGTCTGATTAATATGAGTGGTGTGTATTTCTGGGTGCCTGATAATATGTATGCATATGAATTTTAAGATAGTTTTCTGCAGAGTCATCTACTATTCCTAATTTTCAAACCATTACTATGACAAGCCAGGGTGTTCTGAATAAATTATGTCATCTATGGGTTAAGTAGGTATTTGTTTTTCAATATTATACATACCAACCCTATGTCAGACACGTTTCTAACACCACCACCAACATCTAACTTATACTTGAGACTCTAAAACTCTGTTTTACATTATTAAAAATGTGATACTTTCTAATATTCTGTGTGCCTAATTTTTTTAGGCAACATGTATTTGTACTTTTAAGAAATCTGATAGTTACTTATATTCAGCACTTTTTAAATAATTAAAATAATTTCTGATGTAAAGTGCACTGATTCCTATAATCTGACTTTGTGTGTGGGCTATCAGAAATAATCCATGCATATTTTGAGTGTTTTATGTTTCCGACACAAGGCCAAATGATTTTCTTTAGAACCAAGGAAAAGGATCACTTAGAAAGCTTTGGAAATCAAAATCAATGATCGTGTAATTTTTTATCTGCTCTGGAGCATCCTCTGAAAGATCAGTAGTATATAGAAAAGATAGTAGAAATTAGCAAATATACCCTTGTTATGAGATGGGTATTTTATGATTGATCTTCATATATTTTTTGTAAATCTTAAGTTTTCTTCAAACTCATGGAATATATAATCTGTTTATAGTTATGCTGAAAACAATAATCACTAGTGTATCTTTCTAAACTGAATATTTTAAAATGTTTTTTGTCTGGATCATTTTTGGGGGAATCACATGTTATTTTTCAGTTTAATGATTATAAATATAGAGAGCAAAATGCATTTGTTTCTTACTAGAAAATAATGCGAAACCCAGATTTCAGCAGATTTTCTGCTCCAGTATACTATTTGGTGTAAAACGTTCTTATATTGTGCTTCTGTAGAACACTCGTCCTGAGCAAATCTAGACAAAGGAAATTCTGCTGCTTATCTTGAATTAAGACAATTGTTAACACAATTCAAAGAAGGGAGTTAATAGGCATAGTTTTTTTTTCAGTTAAAACATATTCTGTATAACATTTTCTATTCTGACAACGTTCATCTGCCAGAAACATCTGGAATAGAACAAAAGTAAAACTCACAAGCAGGAGTTTTCACTCTGGGTGACACAGTTTGGGTGAGGACGCCTGCAGGGGTGGTTGCCTCTGTCACATACGTACAGTCGCCATGTCTGTGGCCATCCCAAAGATGGTGATTAAGAGGGTGGACTCTGCATCCTGACTGCCTGGCTTCCATCACTCTTGCTCAAACTTTAGCTCAGATGTTCCAGTGTGGGAATCCCCAGACCTTCAATATCAGGAACACATGGGAACTTGCTAGAAATTCATATTCTCAGATTCCGCTCCAGAATTAGTAAATCAGATACCCTGGGGGTGAGGCCCAGAATCTGTGCTTTAATGTGCTCTTGCAGTGATTCTAATGCTGTCTAAAACTTAGAAACAACTGTCCTAGCTCCTGACTTGGGCACATTGCTTAACTTCTTTGAGCCTATCTTTTCCCAGCTATAGAATGTCAAATATAACAGTATTCATCTTGTTGTATCATTGTGATGCATTCAAGAAAATCATGAGAAGTGGATTCTGCAAAAGTGCCTGATGGTGTGGAAGCAGCACCCACATCTGCATGCTCCACATCTGAGCACGTCTGAAGACCAGCCTCTGCGATCACACCTCCTTCTTCTGTAGTGGCAGAAACCAAGTTTGCAGATGCATGAGAATAACAAACCCTTTAAACAGTGAAACGTTATGAAAGTCTTATTCTATGACATCTTTCCTCAAGTTTTTGTATTCCTTAAATGGCCTATCTCATTTTACTTTCTAAATGAAATTCATCTTTAGTCCACTACAAATTCACTTTTCTCCCCTAGCCCCACCCTCGTTTTCTACTTTTCTCATTTTATTTTTGGCATGAATATTTTCTAGAGCAATTTTTTTCTGACATACAGTAATGTTATATAACCTCAACTGCCCAAAGAAAATACACTTTTGGAAAGATTGATCAGCAAAAACAAAAGAATATGAATGAGTGGATTCTATGTTTAATCAACAAGTGAGATTATCACCTCTTCTCCGCCATGCCAATAGGAAGACAAGTATAATTCATTTCTTAAGAAGAATAAAATAATTAATGTCATTTTATGTAAGAATGTAGATTGTGTCTCCTATGATTTAACAGCATATAATTGAATAGTGAAGTCTTTCTGATACATTTTCTAATTTATTTTTTTTCACCAACATTGCAAAGAATAGTTAAGGAAAAAAAAAATCTCCATCTATGGATCATGTAAAAAACCTATTCAGTTTGAATATCTGGGTTTGCCTGTTATTAGAATTCTTTCTCTAAGTGCTTCTTAAAATGATCAAAGAAATGTTTAGGATTGTGAGGAAAACTGATAAATTAATTAAAAAACTGATAATTAATGAAATATGCTACATCAAAGAACATCTCATCTTGGGCAATCAATAATAAATATGACCTTAATATAGTTATGCTAGTCTAGAAAAACATTCCTCAAAGTGAACATCATTAAAATTTGGGGTTGGATAGTATTTTGTTTGGGTGTGTGGCTACCCTGTGCAGTATAGAACATTCACTAGCATCCCTGGCTTCTACATGCCAGGTACCAGTAGCAACATTCCTACCCCTTCCCCAAAGTATTTTACAGTAAAAAATGTCTTCAGATGTTGTTGTGTGTTCTGTGGGGGGGGGGGGAGATTATTTGAGTCAAATTCTGTTCAGTCATTCAAACTTGAAATTCACTGGTCTAGGATATAAGAATGTTTGATTCAGAAATTCAATTCTCAAATTATTGTGAAAGTTGAGTTCATTTTAAAGTCCACTTGCAAGGTGTATCTATATAAATGTACATTAAACTTTAGCATTTTGGAACTCAGTTTTTTTTTTTTCTTTGTGCATGATTATTTTGGGGTCATGCACTGCAGGGGTCAAGGCTGCAAATTCAAAGATGAAAAAAGGAAGAACACAGTATCATAAGACTGAGAGAAAAACTTAGAAATGCATATGAGATGCACCCATAACTTGAACTTAAAAAGAATAAACAATAGGAAAATACATGAATTGATAGAAATCACAGCAAAAAATTCACAAGGATCAAAGTCAACCAGAAGACCTGCCTAGACATGCCCTATATACGACAAATAATGCAAATTAAAATGAGACAATTCTCGTACTGTTAAGATGGGAGAGAACCAAGAGTAGAAGATGTATGATCCTCCTGTCATGTGGACATGCTTAGTATTGCTGGTATTTGTGTGTGTGTGTATAAAAATTTAACTATATCTAAATTATGTGTGTATCTGTGTGTCTGCAATGTCTCCAAACCTATTGAAGGCCTTTGAATGCTCTTTCTTTGCTCAATACATAGCAACAAAGTTTTATCTAAGGCCCCTCACTACCCAGACCATGTTCTCAGGTACATAGTTAGGTGAGAAGGTTTTAGGAAGCTCAGCTCAAATCAAAGCCGGTGGATTGCAAATGTGGATACCAGTGGTCAGAGTGGATTTCTTTTCTCTATAGGCCTAGAATGAAAAACAGCTTCAGGAAATCTTCATGGTATGGCATATGGTAGATCACTGAAATCAAGGCGGTGGCATTAAAGGATTCTTTAAGGGATTAAGGATTTTCTTTGAGATGGTGATGGGGGAATTTAGCTAAGAATGAGAGTTGAGGGGAGAAAAGAGGCCCTCTATTAGAAACATGCTTCTATATCTTTGAAAAACTCCTGATTTCTCAATACTACATTCTTTGTACATGACATTTAACCATTTTTTTATACCTCAATTTGAGTCTTAATACTACTTTTGAAATTACAGTTGTTTGAGATCATTAGGAATATGATTCATCCATACTTTTTTTTTAATATGGTCATTTAAAAATACCTAAACCTCCCCTAGGGAAGAAGCCCCATGTGGAAATTCTGCTTTGATATATTTTTTTTTTTATTGAATCATAGCTGTGTATATTAATTCAATCATGGGGTACAGTGTGCGGGCTTCACATACAATCTGAGATATTTTCTGCTTTGATATTTCTGCTTCCTCCCCTTTCCTGCACACGTGGCCAAGGTATTGAATACTGCAGCCGTACCAGAGGAAGACCCTTTAAAGGTTTTCAACACCTTTAATATTTATAAACTGACTAGAGCTCCTGATTGTGGACTAGGCTTGATTTAGAGCAGAGGGTCTCCCCACCCCCCAGAGGGATCTTTTTTTAATCATGTATTTTAATTTGAATTCCATTCACTACCAGAAAAAAAATAAAAAGAAAGAAAGAAAGTAAAAATGAACAAGACAGAGCAAGAAAAAAAAATTAGGTCATGAAATGTACAAGTCAAAAGCAGTCATTCCAAATTTGTGCTTTATATATGCTGTCAGATTTTCTTTTCTATATTTTTCAGCATCTTTAAGATAGTATCATCAATCTACAAATTTCTAGCCCCAACAAAATACAGATTTTTGATTCCAGCATATAATTGCCTTCAATCAATATTTCTGACCATACAAATGAGAACAAATTTCTAGCCCCAATAAAATGCAGATATTTGATTCCAGCATATAATTGCCTTCAATCAATATTTCTGACCATACAAATGAGGACCTATTTCCTTAATTTTAGATGCAAACAAATAGGACTTTGGTTGTATTTTCTTACCAAAGCAAAAGAAAATCAAATCTACCCCACCAACAGGGTATAGAGCCACAGATAAATATTTAAGCAGTATTTATTTAAGCCAATAAATATTTAAGACAAAAGAAAGTAACAGGTAAGAAGAAACGGAGAAAAATAAAACAAGTGAATTCCTGTAGATGCTATAAAATCCCTAGTTAACCAAACCATGGGGGCTCTGAGGAACTATCCCTCCTACCTGAGACTCAGAAATATCATAGTTCTCATGTCCAGAGAAAAATCCACTTGCTTTGTTTAGCTGCCAACAGTTATCACTGATGTGGTCTTGAAGTTCCCTAGCTTCTAGTCAGCTAAGAAGAGAAATACAAATCCATTCTCCCCCAGACTGGACCTTCCCAGCGGGTCACACCTATCAATGGCTTCGGTCTGCCAAGTCCTTCAAGTGGCCTGCAGTTGCCCTGCTTTCTTCTGCTTGCAGTTGCCTGATGTGACGTTACTCACCTTTTCTTCTCTCCAGTGTCATCCTTTTTGTGTCCCTCTCCTACAGGTGTCTGGCCTATAGACGCAAGTCCTCACAATTGTGTGACAACAGTGATGTCCTGCCATTTAGCCCATTACATTTTACGTCAAGTATCACCTTATGGTATTTTATCTTTGTTAAGAGAAAACTAATGTCTTTCCTTGGTTTTAAGTTTTTCCTTCACCTTTGATATTATCTGAGAATACAGTAAAAAACAGGCTCCTCCCATGAACTTCGTAATCTAGTGTAACTAATAGAATAGAACAATTTCTTAAGTAAATGAGGAGTTAACATTGATTGTGATAGGAACTAAGGGAAATGCCAGGTATGTTGAAAGCAAAGAATGTAAGTTCCAAGAGGGATTTAGACAAGCGTTCCGTGAGGGATAGACACTTCAGCTAGTCTTAAGGAAAGACGTGAAACATGTCCCAAGGTTTGGTTTCAAGAGCTGACTGAGGACAGGTTGATTAGACTCCCGGGATGCTGCTGCTCAGGCCAAATCAAGCCGAGTGTCTGGCTGTGGTTGCATTTAGGAATGCCTAAAAGTGATTCAGATCTTCAGATCAGGAACATTTTCTCAAGGTTCTTTTGAATGGTTGAGCTTTTCCTTTAAGAATAACTTGTAATTGGATGCAAGTTTTCCTTTTTCTGTCCTCCAAATCTGCCATGTTTTCCTTATTTTGTTTCTTTTTTCTTTTCTTCTAGGCAAGCTTAATTTGGCCTTCCAGATCCTTAGCATCAGTCCCACTCTTTAATGCAGCCAATGTGGAAATTTAGTATGATTTTCCATTGTAATCTTTATGTCTTGTTTTTTTTTTTCTTTTCATGTTCTAATGTGTAGCTATTTTGTTGTTTCTTAGACTTTCCATTTTACTTTTGGCTAAGTTGTGTGGAAACCATGTTATTTTTGCCTTTGTATGGAAGCCACATTATTTTTGAATTGTGATAAGATTGGGATTTTTTTTTTGGATCCTGTAGTAGATCAATATCTTCTTTTCAAGAAACTAAAGTATTTCCTATGGGGATTTATTTAATTAAGAATTCACTAGAAGGCCAGGTGCAGTGAATCGCACCTGTAATCCCAGGACTCTGGGTGGAGTGCCTGAGCTTAGGAATTCAAAACCAGCCAGAGCAAGAGGGAGACCCTGTCTCTACTAAAAATAGAAAAACTAAGTGGGTGTCGTGGTGGGCATCTGTAGTCCCAGCTACTTGAGAGACTGAGGCAAGATGATCACTGAGCTTGCTATGAGCTATGATGCTGCGGCTCTCTGCCCAGGGTGACAAACTGAGACTCTCAAAAAAAAAAAAATCACTAGAAAATAGAGATTAAAACAATTTTTCAGTGCCAGTACTTTATCAGAAGGTGACCCTTAGCTTAGCTGGAGCAGGCTTATCTACTCCAAAGGGCAAAACAGTCACAGCAGCTGCAAATGAAATGAAGGAAAAGGCAATCAAGGGTTTGGAGCATTGATGATGCCGAGAGAATCTCCGTGTGTGTGTGTGTGTGTGTGTGTGTGTGTGTGTGTGTGTGTGTGTATTACTTTTAGTGCGTCAGAGTACACTCAGTTTCTCAAAGGAGTTGTCAACAAGACAGGCTGTCTGCCCGTATGTGTAATGATCTATAACCTAGGTCTGTAGTTGGAAGAGCTTTTTTTACAACTCCCAGCCAATTTCTGTTTCTTGTGGGCATTTACTAATTCGCTTCTGTTCTACATTGGCAGCAATTCCCTCTGCCCTATCACCTAAATTGCAGGGAATCAGAACTAGAGATTTTGAACTACAGGAAAAGTTCAATGCTAACTTGATATACTCCCAGGGCTTTTGCTACCTTTGTGCACTCAGAGTGCATGTTAATAACAGTCGAGCAACCCCCACAAATGCACATATATGTAGACACACAGCACACGTCACCCACATCTCTAAACATGTCCAGGTAACACACACTTTACATATACATACTTCATACATCCTGCCTCATTTTTTGGCGTGTCCTTTCTCTCATAGATGTATTCAATTAGCAGTAGGGCAGCGATAGCAAGGGAAAAGGATCAGAGTTCCCGTGCTCACAGAAAATAGTGCCCTAGGGCTACAGGCAGGCGTCTGTAACTTTCCGGATGGAACACAGCCTGTGACAGATGCAAGATGACTCTCTTTCCTTTTCTTATGTCCTCTGTTTTATGATGACAGAAAATGTTCTGGGATTCTGGCCTAGTGAGTCACTAGGACAAAGTGTGAAAGAGCATCAGAAAAGTCATCTTTCCAGGGACCTCTGCCAACTGAGATCGAGGCTCCCTGCCATTCTAGACTGTCCCTGCTTCAAAGCAGGAGAAATTCTATGTTTTCTTACATGCGACCGGCATGAGAATAACGAAGTGGCAGATTTCAGGTTGTTGTTCTCATTACTATATCCTCAGCACTTAAAAGAGAGCCTGGTTTCAGGGTGCAGCTAAAATCTTTTTTTCATCAGAAATTTGATGAGCGTGTAGATATAATTCTTGACTGTTTTTCCCTAGACTAGGAGTTCCCTGAAGACAGGATCACGCTGTTTTCTTTGTGAGGTTTTACTCCAATCTAGATGTAGGGTGAAATCAGCAAATGTTTTTTTCATCCACAAAAGAACCCTTTTAGGGTGGGTAAGGAAGATGTCTATGGTCATAGCTGCATTTGTGTCTGTTCCTTGAAAAGACTGAATTTCCCGACCACAGTAACTCTTGTGTTCATCTTTGAACTTTGGCAGAACCCAGCACAATCTTCTTCAGAAAGTGCTTGTTTAATAATTTTGAGGGTGAATAAGCAAACAAATGGAAACATCTACAGTAATCTTAGCAAATAGCATGCAAGATACGCAAAACCTTATTTACTGAAACCTCTGGGACTTAACCCTACATGCAGAGGTGATATCACACCAGAAAAATTATCAACAGAACACATCGAAAGAAATGTTGTTGAATTCTATATCATTATCTCAATTGCCAAGAAAGTATCTGATCAAAATACAGCAGCTATTCATCATAAGCATAGTCAAAATAATAATAGCAAAGGGGGTTTGTACTTTCACAGACAAAAATGAATGTTTTACCAAGTGTTTCCTTTAAGTAGAAATCGGAGAGACTTTCTAAACAAATTAGAAAAATATGAACATAACTTGCTTCACCAATGCTGATGAAAGTATTTATTATTTCAGTGAGAAACTTATTATTACATATTAAAGAAAAATAATATTGAAAATATAATCACTAGACCTTAAAATCTTTAGTATACTATTAAAAATGAACTAGCAGGCAAATCATTATTTTAAATGTGTGTAATAGCAAGAAAAAAGATGTAATCGAGTTGGGTTATGATGAAGGACCTAAAAGGTAAGAAAAATAATACTTATCACTATAGTATTAAGACATAAAATCAGTTGACTCTAATTTGCAAAGAAAGACATAGTTTCTCTAAAAAAAAAAAGCTACTTTTCCTGTAATTACTACTAGGAGGTATATTAATTAGATACTGATATAAAATGGGATGGACTGTAATCATAAGTATAAATTATTTCTCATGTACATAACACCTTGAATGGAAGATATTATTGTCTTTGTTTAAAAGATTAAAACAGAGAGTGAGGAGGTGCTCAGCAAATGGGACAAATCCACCACACCCAGGTCGCATGGATTGATTCCAAAAGGGGGCATTTTACACTACAACAGCCCAACCAGGAAAACACGAATTACCCTAATGAGCACACATAAGCAAGCGCATTCTCACAAACACAAATTTTAATACAAATAATTAAACTTGGAGCGATTAATAACATGATAGGTAGAAAGCGCGTCCCATAGATGTGAAATTAACTGGAAACAACACAGGTCCTGAGGATGCTCCTTCGAATTGGCTCCTCCTTCCCACATTCCCACTTCTTAAAATGCAATCACTGTATAATGTTTAAAGAGAAACGATTCTGAGAGAATATTTGTATATACTTTCTTTAGTGTTGTTGTCCTTTTAATTTGTTTTAGTAAGAATATTTTAGCATGGGGAAAATGAATTAATGCCCCAGTATTATTACTATTATTAAGGAACAAACATTAACAAAACAATGATCTCTATAAATTCTCAAAGCAAACATTCAGGAAACAGATTTTATGAAGAAACAGAGCAGAGAAACAGAAAGATATAATATTTGAGCAGGTAAAGCAAGGGAAGTAATGGGAAAGAATGTAATATCTAACATAGGAATGAAAGTTACATTGGAAATATTAAAAAGAAGAATAGAAGCAAACGGAACTATCGTAAGGGATTGTGAATTGGAAACAATGAAACAAAAGTAATTAAAATGAACAATGAGTTAACATAATTACAAGATTAGATGAAAGTAGTTTTTCTGAAAGACAAAAAAAAAAAGAAAAAAAGAAAAGTTCGACATATACCAAAGTGGTATTCCTGAAATGGAGGAACGAACATCATGGAGAAATACAGTCAAAAGTTATTTTCTCCAGCTATGAGGGAGTTTTGAGAATAAATATTTTGACTAGAAACTTTTGTTTCCATGCCTCTACTCTCTGGGGAAAAAAAAAATTAATGTAAATTGATCAACATTGATGTCTTAATTGGATTGAATTTAAAATACAATCATTCCTTAATACCTGTGGGGGGTTGTTTGGTTCTAGAATCCCCAAAAGGTACCAAAATTCACAGATGCTTGGTATGTAGAACCCCAAAATATAAAGGCCAACTCTAAATAAGGAACCTTTTGGGGTGTTTTAAAGGAGGCCTAGTTCTACATAAAGGGTGACCTCAGAATTCTTCTCAGCAATATTCCACATTAGGAAAGAGTAGATCAGTGCCTCCAGTGTCTTCAGAAAAAGAGGGTGCTACCCAATGTGTCATTTAAAGTAAGGCAAATTTACTAAGAGGGATATGTTCCAGCTCCATCCATGTAAACGTAAAAGAGGTAAAGTCTCCCATCTTTTTTTAAGGCTGCATAATATCCAATGCTGTACATATACCACAGTTTATGAATCCATTTATGGGTCGATGGGCATTTGGGCTTCTTCCATGACTTGGATATTATGAATTGAGCTGCAATGAACAATCTGGTGCAAATATCTTTGTTATAAAGTGATTTTCGGTCTTTTGGATGTATACCTAGTAGAGGAATTGCAGGATAAAACAGCAGGTCTACTTTTAGATCCCTGAAGATTCTCCATATTTCTTTCCAAAAGGGACATATTAGCTTGCACTCCCACAAGCAGTGCAGAAGTGTTCCCTTTTCTCCACATCCACACCATCATCTGTAGTTGTGGGATTTTTTTTTTTTTTTTTATGTGAGCTAGTCTTATGGGAGTTAGAAGATATCTCAAAGTGGTTTTGATTTGCATTTCTCTGATGATTAAAGAAGATGAGCATTTTTTCATGTGTCTGTAGGCCATGCACCTATCTTCTTCAGAGAAGCTTTGGTTCAAGTCCTTTGCCCACAATGAAAAGGGATTACTTGTTCTTTTCTTTCTTTTTTTT
>CAUYRH010059626.1:0-13650 GCA_963574655.1 Perodicticus potto | reverse complement strand
AGGTACTTTCCAATAACTGTGAAGGGTCTAAGATTTTACCCTTCTGCACGCTAAATGAGTTTGTTTGCCACAATTTCACAGATCCTGACCGAAGACACAAGCATTCTGGGTCAGAAACAAAAGACTTCTTTTTTTTTTTTTTTGTAGAGACAGAGTGATCACTCTATTGCCCTCAGTAGAGTGCCGTGGAGTCACAGCTCACAGCAACCTCCAGCTCTTGGGCTTAGGCGATTCTCTTGCCTCAGCCTCCCGAGTAGCTGGGACTACAGGTGCCTGCTATTTTTTGATGCAGTTCGGCCGGGGCCGGGTTTGAACCCACCACCCTCGGTATATGGGGCCGGGGCCCTACTCGCTGAGCCACAGGCGCCGCCCAAGACTTCATTCTTGATTGCAGAGTAACCGTCACGAGCTTCACGTTTGCGTCAGCTCCTTCGCTAAGTCCTATGTGGGCGACACGGAGGCTTGTAGCTGCATTGTGCCTACACGGTGTGTCTGTGTCACCGCTGAGGAGCCCTGAGCCTGTGGAACCTCGTGCTTTATGGGAGACAGTAAGACAAACCGCCTAGCCTTTACTCTAGAGGAGACTGTAGTTTTATCTTCCTAACTTCGTTTTACTTTATTTCTTCATTCGAGAGGGAGACACTTTCTCCATAATCCAAGGCTGTTCACTACACCAACATAATTGAAAGGACACGCTAGAATAGGAGGGGAATTGGTGCTCTGCTGCAAGATGCTCAGAGAGAAACCCGTTGAAAATGCTCTTCCAGACTGCCTACTTCTCATTTTTATATTACCTTGCCTTCTGGTGAATTGTCTCCTGAGTATGTCTTTCTACTGCCAATCTAAATAATACCCAGTTCTCAGTACTGAGGCTAGAGTTTAACCTTGGCATTCTGACTCTGCCTATCTCTACAGATCAGAGATAGTTCATATACTTAGTAGAGTATGACAGAGAAAGAACCCAGGATTCTAGGTTAATGGGAGGAGAGAAATTAATTAAAGAGGAGAAGAGAATTTTGTGAGCTACAGATCAGAAAGTCAGAGCTTTAATTTTGCTATACTGATTCTCCGAGAGATTCTTCAATATTTGTGTAGAAATCAAAACTATGTCTTAATATTAAACATAAATTTGTTTGACAACTATAAATTATATAAAGTATTTGACAACTTCACATTTATTTTTTAAAGATGTATTTATTCATTTAACAAATATATATTTAACACAAATATGTGCAAATACAGGAAGAGATTTAGAGAGGAATTTTTCAAAGAGAATCTTACATATTTAGATCTTACTCCTGGGACTCTGATAAGTTTGTATGTTTTATATTTATCTTCAGTCAAATCCAGTAAATCTAAAATGAATGAGTGGAGGGAGAATCACAGCTGTTGTCAGGAGAATTACTAAGGAATAAAGTACAGGGTAATACACAGCTGGTATTTGCTTTCAGGTTTGTAATTTGGGGCGGGGGGAGGTTTTGTTTCTTAAACATAGATTTAGGTAATTTGAACATTTTATTATTATAATAATTCTTTTATGTTCCCTATCAAAACTAGGTCACAACTTTTTAGTTCTTTCTTATCTTTTCATTCTGAATCGTGGTTCTTTAATCTCTGCTTAAAGTTTTTTAGAGCTGCTCTCTTTTAAATCTTTCCACTTTGGAGTAGACTTCTGGTACTTGTTCCAGTATGTAATATAGTTCTCAGAGCATTAAAATGACAACTAATATATCTCCTCTGCATAAGGATGTTTCCATCGACAGCACACTGCCTACATGACAGTGATTCCATAAGATGACAACCCTTACTTTTCCCGCACCTTCGCTGTGTTAGGTATGTTTGAATACACGAAACCCCACCACGTGTTGACATCGCCTACAGTTTTCAGCACAGTAACATGCTGTACAAGTAGGTAGCCTAGGAGCTCTGAAGGACATTCTGGTCCCAAGGAAGGGAGGCTACACCCTATAAATTAGGTGAGTAGTAGGCCCTACCTTGTAGTTCACCTAAGTGCACTCTGTGTTTGTACAGTGACAGAATTGCCTACCAGCCCATTTCCCAGAGTGCACACCCATTGTCAAGTGACTCATATCTGGATAGAGGATGCCAAAAGATAAGAACACATTTTAAGAAAGGAAAAGACTGTATTAAAACTGTATTCCTCAATGTACGCCGAGAACAAAAGATGAGTGCGAGTCACACTGAGCATCTCTTATGATTGCAGAAGTCAAATGTGACTTGAGTCTTACAAATGTAAAACTTTTCTCCTTTCTTAAAATATGCATACATTTTTGACACCCTCTGTATATATTATAACCTGACTACATTCCTAAGCCCTACAAAGTTCCTAAACACTTCTATGGAGAAAGAAACTGTAACGTGTCCAAACGCATTAATTCTACATTCCCCTGAGGGCGAGGACGGAGTGCCCTGCCCATGAACAAACACATTCGCAAAGAGGCGAAGTGTGACAAAATTATGAAAGTTGAAGGAAAAAAAAGGAGGAAGAAAACTTGAGGATGGTAATGCAAAGGAGAATTATTTTTTCGACTTCAAGGAGTTTTGGATTCTGGCGGCCTTCAGAGGCTTTGCGTCTCTGGAATCACTCTTGGAAGTTTTCTAAAGCTGCCAGATTTCTGGGTCTCGGGTCGTGGAGAAGACTTTGCTCCCCACAGGACAACTGTTTAAATAGAATCAAACAATTTTCATCTTTGGTTCTTGGAGTTTTAGAAGGCTTTTTATAAAGAATTGAAAAGTACTCTGAACACAGCAGTGGTTCCTTAATTCTTTGGAGGATAGAAGAAGAGAAATGTTACTGGATTTTTTTTTTCAGTTTTGTGGGTGTCTTGACTTGAAGTTTGGATTTGGGTTTGCTTTACATTTAATGTATGTTTTAATCAGTGAATGCATGCGTTGTGTTCATATTTTATGTACTTTCTGAATGTACGTGCATGCATACATATATACGTATATATATGAAGAATGCATAGCGATGTGTGTAGCATTTCTGTATCAAGGTGCAGTTGAGAATAAAATCTAAAATGAAATATGAATTGTCACACAGACTAAAGATGAAGGATGTTGCCTTCAATGTCTTAAAGTGCAAACAGAAAGGGTAGATCATATTCGTAAATGATACACATCCCATAACATATCGATATATTTGGCTACACAGTTTTACATGTCAAGGCTGCATTTTGAACACCATAAATTTAACTTCAGTAAAGCGTTCTTACACCAACTGTCCTGCAACTTATGATAGTGTATTGCTTCCCATCAACCAGGGAGAAAATTCTCCATGATCACAAGCAAGAGACACATGGAAGGGACGTGGTCATGACACTTATCACTGACACACAGAAACATGATGTGGAAAAGGTGCCCCCGTCAGCCTCACAGAGTAAAAATCCCATTTCTCCTAACTCTTCTCTGGAAAATAGGCTTGATTAAAGCAACTGGAAATGTTCCTCGGCAGTCATCAACACAGCAAATTTTGTGGTTTCATCTCTAAAAATTGGGTTTGGGTTGCTTTGGCTTCATGCTAAATAAGGTTCTTGCTTGGAAAGGATTCAAGTCACCGAATGCAGCTTTCACCAGCCCACTTACCCTGAACTAAGGACGAATCAGGGTACACCTTTCTCAAAGGGAACACCACAGAACAAGTTAAGAAAAACGTCAGAGACAAGGGTGTGAATAGTAGAATATATTTTGGAGCACCTTTCCTAAAACATTAACTCTGTGGCAGGCAACAAGAATTTCCTAGACTTGACTTTCCATTATTCCCTACACACATTTTTGGGAGTGTGAAGCAAGCTTGCTAATTACCAGTCCTCACAGAGGACTCCCACATTTTTTTTTATTTTTATTAAATCATAGTTGTGTGCATTAATGCAATTATAGGATACAATGTGCTGGTTTTATATACAATTTGAAATACTTTCATCAAACTGGTTAACATAGCCTTCAGCATATTTTCTTTTTTTTTTTATTAAATTATAGCTGCGTACATTAGTGCAATCAAGGGGTACAATGTGCTGGTTTTCTTAGTTATTGTGTTAAGACATTTATATTCTACACTTAGTAGATTTAACTTGTACCCTTGTAAAATGCACCATAGGTGTGGTCCCACCAATTACCCTCCCTTCACCCATCCTCTCCACCTCTCCTCCCCTACCCCCCTTTTTCCCCTTCATCTTGTAGTTAGGTTATAGCATTCATATGGAAGTGTGGGTGCTTATAAATTGGTTTGGAGATCACTTAGGGATCTAAAAATAGACCTGCCATTCGATCCTACAATTCCTCTACTAGGTATATATCCAGAAGACCAAAAATCACTTCATAACAAAGATATTTGCACCAGAATATTTATTGAAGCCCAATTCATAATTACAAATCTATGGAAGAAGCCCAAGTACCCATTGACACTTGAATGGATCAATAAATTGGGTTATATGTATACCATGGAATATTATGTAGCCTTAAAAAATGATGGAGACTTTATCTCTTTTATGTTTACATGGATGGAGCTGGAACATATTCTTCTTAGCAAAGTATCTCAAAAATAGAAGAAAAAGGATTCCCACTTTCTTAAGAATAGCAAAGATCATCACTATGCCAACCAAGAGAGAAATAGGATGCTGCTGATCCTGGGCTGTTGGTCAGGCCTACTATGCACCAATTACGTACTTGTTGGATAAAGGTAAGACAGAACACACACACACAGCAAGTTATGCAAAGTGGGTTTATTACTCACAGACCTGCAGAAAGGGACAGAAGAAGGCTCAGATCTATTATGAACCGGTTCCCTAAGGCTCAAAAAAGGTGCCCAGGGTGGGTGGAGTCTTGATTGCATGTTCCAGTTGGCCACACAGCTGAGAGACCCCAAAATGCACCTTGCCCTGGGTTATATATCTCAGAGGCCATGTGACTTATAGAGTATAGCTCTGAAGAGCAACCTGCTTCCAGGAAGAAAGGAGCAAAGCCAGGATGTCGCTGTATTTTCTCCCTAAAAAGAGGTGAGAACTGGGTTTGTCCAAGGCTACCCAGACAGGTGTCCTGCAGAGAAAGGGGGAGATTTCTACCTTATTTATCTTTCTACATCTATATTTACATCTATTTTTAAATCTCAAGCCATGGAAAACCAGACTATTCTAATAATTCAATATTTTAGAACAAAGTAATACGGTATTGATAGATTCAAGACCACAGTTCTAAAAGTTCTGAAAAGTAACTTTCTGGTAAGTTTTCATTTCCAAACCCTTAATTTAATTTCTACTCAGTCGTATATGATACATTCTTTACAGAGTAAATTCAGTGACTTAAACACGTATTGTCAATATTAACAAGACAATGAACCCAATTCTCAGGAATTTTTTTTTAAATAGAGAAATTTGGCTTCCATTTTTTAAGGATATAGAATTTGAGAATATACAAAGTAATCTCAATGTTACTCAATGTAATCTCAATGAAATGTTACTCAAAGTAATCTCAATGAAATGTTAAAAAAAAATGCAGTTTGCAGTGTTTAAAAAGCATACGCTATTAAAAATACTTTCTTCTATCTTAAAAAGGGAATTTCCATTATAACTCTTTTAATGTGGGAAGATACACTTATCACATTTTTAGAAGATTCTATTTATGTTTTATTATTTTGTTTTCATTTTCTCCTGTGATTGTTTCTTGTCAACTAGAATTCAGCTAGTACCCAGAAGGCTACTTACTCTTGTACTTTGAGCACTTGAGATCAAGGTTCCTCCAAGTAATTAGAATTGCCAAAACATTCTGATATTTGAACTCATAACCCATCACTCAGTGTACCTTCTATATGCAAACCATTCTCCATACTTCCTCGTGGGCAAGTGGAGCAGATTCAATGACATCCTGTACTCCTCTCCTCAGTAAGTAAACTTTGCGGGCATCACGGCTCTTTGCTGCATACTGTCATCAAAATTGCTGTCTCTGTAGTTTCTAAGCATATGATTTTGAGTGCCTTGCATGTTGCAGATACTGTACCGATGTTACAGGGTTCAAAAATGACTACAATTGAATCTTTAAGTTTCCATGACTAACCCTGAGAAGATTGCATCATATATTTCTATACTCCCAAAGCACAACCATCCAGCCAGTGACCCCTGAGTGTACGCATCTAAGAAATTCAGACTTCTAAAGAATGAAAAGAAATGTCATCCTTTAAAAAAATGGGAATGCCTATCTCATGTTTATTATCTACAATAATGTTTAGGAATTTCTTTAAATTGGAAATACATTAATGGTGAAAACTTGAAAAAATGTAAGTAATAATTCAATGGAAAAGCTTCCTGCCTTTGTACTGTCCAACTACACTCTTTCCTTCCCTGAGGCAAAGGACATTACTAATATCTTCAGCATCCCCCAGGGATATTTTGTGCTTATAGAAATACCAACCTATCTAAATAATTTTCCTAACCAAATGTAAAGCCTGGGCCCACACTGTTCAGCAATTATACCCATTTGGCACCATACAAGTTTGCTAAGGGCTTTTTATCTCTTACTCCATTGAGGAGGTATCCTATAATTTAATTAAGTAATCACTTGCTGGTGGGCATCTAAATGTTTGGGGATCCCCCCACCATTTTATATTATAAATAATGTTGAAAAATTGGTTTATAAATATCTCATTTCACATATACATTAGTAGGTCAGGAATTACTAAATTCAGAGCATATGTTTATAATTTTCACAGACTGTGTTCAATTTCCCTCCCCAGCAATATATGAAAATGAGTCTTCCCCACAACTTAGAGAAATCAGTTTATTATTAAATTTCTGATATTTTCAAATCGGGCAGGTGAGAAACAAGTCTTAAGATAGTTGAAATGCACATTTCCCTTGGGTGAAGTTGGCATCTCTAATACTCTTTAGAGCTCTTGGCATTCCTTTGCTAGTGAATTGTGTTCATACCTTTTGCTTATTTTTATTGAGTGGTATGTCTAATTCTTATTAATTTGTAAATTTAGACTGGGAAATTCAAACTTACTTTACTACATATTTTGTAATATATAGATTCATATTCAACTTATGTACGTTCATAAGATAAATTTGTATTCAACTTTTTTCCCCAGATAATATTAATTTTAGAATGTGTTTGTTTCAAAGAAAAATAGTGACATTCTTACTGATCTCATTCAATTTAGAAATTAACCCAGAGACTCACATTGCGATGATGCTAGAATATTATATGCTTCACCAGTTGATTAAATCCTCTTTTAAAGCCCTTGATATGATTTAAATTTTTCATCAGCTAGTTATTTTAGGGTTTTCCATGTATCTTACCATGCTATCTGCAAATAATTACAGTAATTTTCATTCTTTTTAAATTTTATTTGCCTTTAGTATTCTTCTCTTGTCTGATTATATTGGGTATTACTTCCAGAACATGGCTAAATAGTAATAGCAGTAATGAAAACACTTATCTCATTCTGATTTGACATTTTGGAAGATACTGGTTATAAGTTAAGATTGATTTTTATTTTTGTTATCAAGTTGTGAAAGCTTCTTCCATAACTGCTTTATCAAGGTTTTTAAAGAAAAACAATCCTAAACGAAATAAAAAGGCTAATACATTCTGAAATGAAACATATGCAAAAGTCTAATAATTTTCTGCCTTCCATCTTTTCTTCTTTTTACCCAAGCTCCATGTAGCTTTATAAATATTTTTTTCCAAAACATGAAAATCAGAGCAGATCATTTCTGATGCCTCAGTGACTTCAATTATTGAGGGAACTATACGAACATCTCAGCAATCGAAGAACAGAACTCTCTAAAATGTGCCCCCAGTTGGTGTTTAGCCCTTTATCTTCTGAGTTTAAATACAAAAACTGTATAATCCTACCATATTCATTTCACCTTGTGGACACAGATACTTCTAGAACAGAATGGCCTAAAATCACTTGAAGCTCAACATTTTTCTCATGCTGAATGTTCTATGAACTATCCACTGCTTTTCACTTGTAGTTGAGTGAGAACCATGTTGATCCAATTATTTTTAACATATTACCTAGTTCCTAGCATAAGGCATGTTATTATGGTTATTTAACAAAGTTTAGCCAACTACATGTCATTTTACTTGCTATTTTAGCCACTTATATTTAACAGCGTTCAATATCACATAAAATTTTATTTGCTAAGAAGTTTTTGGCATCAATACAGTGTCTAGTGAAAATAACTTGATATCATCATAATCATGAAAAGGCAAATAGATGCTTAAATTCAGTGACTAGATAAAGCAAAAGTTTAATAGTCTGATCCTTCCAGACTTTCACGAATACCAGTATATTTCCTAAATGTAGCAGCTACTGATCTAAACTAGGATATATCTGGGGGTTTGACAAAGATTAATTTTTTTAATGATTATGAATAAATTACTTCATTTTAGATTTTTCCTAGTCTAGAAACTAAAAAATTATTTTCTTGTTGCCACACACACGCATACAAAAATGAAGATTATCATAATACAGATGTAGGACTTTTAAAGGACCTTACATCTAAAAATCGTATGAAAGAATTCATACCCAAACTGATTAAGTTCTTGGTATCTGAATTTGTTCAAAACAAAACAGAGTAGCGTAAAGTGACAGAAAGGAAGAGGAGATGCAAGCAAAAAAATTTTAAAAATATATTTAAGTAAATGTCCCCAGAAGAACACAAAACAATATTAAATATTCTAAGGAAACTGAGAAACACATCTCTCATTCCAACAAGCCTAACCTACATTACAAATCATTCATTTAACATAATTTGAGAACCTCAATGTCAGTAACAGTAAAAGGTGTGATATTTTAGTATATTTTCTTAAAAGTCACTATTAAATGAATACTTGCTGAGACTGTTAATTTTATGTCAGTTATCCTGGGCTAAAGGGATACTCAAACAGCTGGTATAACATCATCAGTGTGTGTGGCCTGTGAGGGTGTTTCTGGAAGAAATTAGCATTTACATCAGTTGACTGAGTAGAATATGTCACCCTCACCCCTGTGGGAGGGCACCATGTAAGCCCCTGAGAGTGGAAATAGAACAAAAAGACTGAGGAGTGGTGAATTCACTCTTTCTTCTTGAGCTGGGGCATCCATCTTCTCCTGCACTTAAACTTTGGTACTCCCGGTTCTTGGGCCTTTGGGCCTTTGGGTTTAGATCAGAACTGTATCACTGACTTTCCTGGGCCTGTGGCTCACAGGGATAAGATGGCAGACTTCAGAGTCTCCATAAGGTGAGTCAGCTCCTCATAAGACCTCTCACCTTTACACAACACACACACACACACACACACACACACACACACATTATAGATATAGATAGATATTCTGGTTCTCTTTCTCTGTAGAAACTTGACTAACCATTGAGAAAAGACATGAGATTTGGGGTCCTTATCCAAAAAAAAACCATGAAACATATTTCTCTCAACACAGCAAGCAGCATGGACACCTTAATTCCAAAACTCACCTGGAGGCAAGTGACACTTCACATGCCCTGGATGTTGTCACAGAGGGAGATTCAGCACTTCAGGAACCTGAATCTTTTATACTGAATAGCAAATCTGTTTGCTCTTTGCGCCACAGAGAGGTACCATTTACCTCTACCTTTCAAGGTTTTTACTACAAAAATAGCCTTGAAAAGAAATTCTGGAGCAAAGGCTATCGGTGCTACTGCTTGTAAGATGTCCAGAAACTCATGAGCCCCATGGAGAAAGTCTCTCAAACTTTAGTATTGCTGTCCCCAAATTACCAACATCCAATTATGTGCAACTCACACCTAGGAACAGAGGCCATCACAGGAAATAGGTAAATGGATCTGCTCCAACTTACATACTAATTCAACTTAAGAACAAACCTATGGAACCTATCCCATTCATAACCCAAGGACTGCCTGCATTAACTGATTAATTTGTGTGTGTATTACATATCAGTTGCCACATACATCCTTGTGAAAATGTTATCTCACTATATTCAACATTTATTGAAATTCTATATCTCTTTGTAATATTCATCTGGCTATATAAATTCAATCTTTTCTAATTCCACATCTCTATGATTTTCCTTGCTCATGTTCTTCAGGAATGTGAACTTCATGCTAGAAAATATCTCAGATTTATTATTTAGGTAAATTTTATTTTTCTTCTTACTTTAAAGATATTAGTTTTAAGATCATTTGAACTATGTTTATTTCTGAATTTCTTGCCTAAGTCATGGATTTCTTATATTCTGAACAGTCATTGAAAGCAATGTAAAAAGTTAAAAAAAACTTAGCAGAACATATATTCTTAAAGGCTATGAAAGGGGGTTGAATACTGGTAATGAAATTTTTTAAAAATTACCACCCAGCCTGAGCCAAGAGCAAGACCTCATCTCTAAAAAATAGTTGGGCATGGTAGCGGGCACCTGTAGTTCCAGCTACTCAGGAGGCTGAGGCAAAAGAATCGCTTCAGCCCAAGAGTCTGAGGTTGCTGTGGGCTATGATGCCAGGGCACTCTGCCAAGGGTGACAAAATGAGACTCTGTCTCAAAAATAAATAAATAAATAAAAATAAAAATGACCATATATGTATTTAACTTATATATTCCACTTGTATAATTAATTATACACACACATACACACACAGACATATTTGCAAATCTATACACGTGGCAGGGGATTACAGATTTGGCTTCCAAGGGCAGATCCCCCATGTTCACACCCAGGCCCTGCTATTCAGAACAAAGGAAGCTCAGTTTCCTCATATATAGAAATAGACATAGTAGCAGTTACATATTCCATCAGAGGATTGCTTTGAAAATTAAATGAAAGAACATTGCTGCTCTTATTGCATTACTTAGACCTAGTAAGCGCAATAAATGCTAGTTGTTATTGTAATGCAGAGTGATGCAGAAAAGAGCTCGATTTCCACTCACCAATGAGTAAATCGCATCATCTTTCCAGGCATCACTATCTTTATCTGTAAAATTAGTATTGTGGTACTTGATTTCTCATGTGTAATCTACACCACGATGCTATTGTTCTGTGGCTATAAGTGCATGTAATCTTGGTTCTGAAGTGTTAACATTATATTGAGTTCACTCATGAACAACTAAGATAAAAGCTATTATTATAATTGTATAGTTATTGTGGTTAATATTGTTCTGACAGCTGTAATTATTATTTTGATCGCAAAATAGTGATCAAAAGTACTTAGCTTTTACTCACTACCAAACAGTAGTATTTTAAAAATCATAACTACTATTATTTCTGTTTCACAAATGAAGAAACTACAGTCTAGATGGGTTAATGAATTGACAGTGAATGAATTGATGAAGGTCAAATAACTGGAAAGTACTGAGGATAAAGTCTGAAGAATGAAGAAACGTAAATGCAATCAAAGAAAAATTAGGAAAATGTTCCTAATAATAATTAACATAATTGCATTTATGTTTCCTCATTCAAAAATTAGGAACATTTTCCTAATTTTTTTTATTTATGAACTTAAAATTCATAATGGATATGAATTTGAAAATCAGTCTTTTATAAAGTTCTTAGATTTTAAATTCCTAAACAAAATTTTAAGTTTCCCAAAGACAAGGACCATTTATTTAGTTTCCTGGGTTCTTTTAGCAATTTATGTAAAGAGTAGGCTTTCAATAAAAGAATATTAACTCAATCAATTAGCTAATCAGTCCATTATCTCAGCAATATCTTGAAAATATATTTGTTTCTTTTGGTGGAGCATGAGAGTCTCGAGCTACAGAGTCAAAGTATTTTTTTGAAGTTGTAAATAAATATAGAATACTTAACTCAAAGTCCAGGATGTTGGGGTAGAAGGACTTGTCAATATCCCAGAGTATTGATTTCAGAATGCATTATGGTATATTGATTTTACAAGCTGTTAGTTGCAAGTGTTTTTGTACAAGGGAAATTTTGGCACAGTGTTGACAGCAATCATTGACTTCCTGTGTGAACACCAAGTGTTTGGCAGAAGACAAGCAAAGGGTCAGAAGACAGGCTCTTAGTGCAGAAGGTCAGGTTGACATCTGTCTGTGCTAAAGACATAGTGTGTTCTGATGAACTGTGGCAAACTGAAAATGTCAACATCTCCCAGAGTTAAAAAATCTGGCAAAATTGAGATAATCCCTGTCCTGGATAGAGAATTTATTTTCATTTTAATTTAAGTGATGAGCTCTAAATTGTTGCAAAATCTCCATTACATGTGCCTCAAACTCAAGAGGGAAAAAAAAAATCACATGAATGCTACTAAAATAAAAGGATCACAAATTGGGAGAGGGTCACATTAACTTAGGATCATTTTTCTTCCAGCTCTTAAACTTACTTAGGGTAATTTTCTTTCCAGCTCTTAAACTTACCATGAGACTTTGAAATGATGCCCAGGTTTTCCAAACACAGAAACAATGTAGAATATTATGAGACTGATAAGCAGGTAGTTAAATAACACAGGCCTTTCATCTGTTTAACTAAAAACATGGTATGCCAATCCATAAGCTTTGGTGGTGTTTTGCTTAAACTGTTGTATGTTATACACTTCCAATGTTTCATAAAGGAAAGAGTAAAATTGGAGCCATGAATTTCATTTAACGTTGTCAGAAAACATAGGATCTCTATGTGTTAGTAACGACACTATTAACTAACACCTGCTCAAATCCTAATTGTTTCAGATAATGTACTACTCATTTCTTATCAATTTTATATTATCTTAACATAGAGAGGGAGAAACTGGCTTTCAGAAAGATTAAATAACAGGCCAGATTCACTTGTTTGGAAAGTATCTGTGCCACAGTGATGTCCTTTAAGCTCTATCTAACTCCAGATTCTGTTCTCAGATTGTATCACGTGACTTTCTACAAATTCATATTCATTTCAATAAAAACTACTATGAAAGGGTGTATGGGCTTGCAGAGAGGACTCTCTGAAATAGTACTCATTAATCTGGCACAAATTGCAAATTATCCAGAAAAGCTTTCCAAACTCTTTTCTGCATTTCACAATGTAAGGATGTTAAAAGTTATTAAAATATAAGATAGTTAATATAAAAATAAATAGAAAACATCTTTCTTCTTAAGTATCTAGGTAAATTACTATGAAATACATGTAAAAAGGCTGGGTGTACTGGCTAATGCCTGTAATCCTAGCACTCTGGGAGGCTGAGGCCAGTGGATGCCTGAGCTCAGGAGTTCAAGACCAGTCTGGGCAAGAACAAGACCCCATCTCTACTAAAAATAGAAAATTAGCCAGGCACTGTGGCAGGCATCTGTAGTCCCAGACACTTGGGAGGCTGAGGCAGGAGGATTGCTGTGGGCTATGGTGCCACAGCACTCTACTAAGGGCAACAGAGTGAAATTCTGTCTCCACAAAAATAAAATATATATATTTAAGAACTAAACTTGTTTTTATTCATGGTTTCCTAGTAGGTCTTTAAGAAATAAGGAGGTTGTACATATACCCTGAGGCTAAAGGCCTAAAGGAGGAGACAGGGAAAGACCAGGAGAGGAACAGAGAGAGCTTCTCTCTCCCCACTTGAATTCTCTCCCTCTACCAGGAGCTTTAGTGTTTTCTGTATTCTTTTCTGTAAATAAATTCTGTCTTACCACTGGGGGGTGAGGTGGGGAGGAAATAATGCAATGAAGAATAATAAA
>CAUYRH010059625.1:0-15223 GCA_963574655.1 Perodicticus potto | reverse complement strand
TCCATACTAAACTGCATTAAAATTGTAATACTCAAGTCACTAACTTTTGCAACTACAAAAGATATAAGATACAGTATACAAGTAACAAACATTATTAAATATTACAATTTTAATACAATGTTTTTCTTATAATGTATTTTTTTGGCACCCTCTGTATACACACATCACACTTTCTACACCATGTGGACTACTACTCATTCATAAAAAGAATGAAATAATGTCTTTTGCAGCAACTTGGATAGAACTAGAGGCCATTATCCTAAGTGAAGTATTCCAGGAATAGAAAAACAAATACTACATGTACTCACTTATAAGTGGGAGGCAGACAATTGGTATACATGCTCAACAGAGTGGCGTAATAGACTTTCAAGACTCACTCCAAAGTGGGGAGGAAAGGAAAGAGGGGCGGGATCTAAAATTACCTATTGGGGACAACGTACACTATTCAGGTGACTGGTACAATTAAAAACCCTGACTTCACCCCTATACAATTCATCCATGTAACTAAAACCCACATGCATCCCCTAAACATTTTTTTTAAAAGAAAAAAAAAGAGGCTCGGCGCCTGTGGCTCAACGGGCTAAGGTGCCAGCCATGTACACCTGAGCTGGAGGGTTCGAATCCAGCCCGGGCCCGCCAAACAGCAATGACGGCTGTAACCAAAGAATAGCTGGGTGTTGTGGCGGGCACCTGTGGTCCCAGCTACTTGGGAGGCAGAGGCAGGAGACTCGCTTGAGCTCAGGAATTGGAAGTTGCTGTGAGCTGTGATGCCATGCACTCTATCCAATGTGACTGCTTGAGGTTCTGTCTCAAAAGAAAAAAAGAGAGAAATAGGAGCAGGGCCAGCCAAAGCCTCTTTTTATTCTTGGAGCCATCAAATTGTGGACATACACTTTGCAGGGAAAACAGAGAAGTTCTTTCTTCCAAAAGGATTACAATTCATATTTGGGTCAAATAATATGGGATCTGGAACAGCTGCTCACTCCTAAAAGAGCATTTGCACTTTACGAGAAAGGATGAGTGTGGTTAGGCATGCAACCATTACTGTGAATAAGTTGATTTAATATAGTTAGATTAAATATCTTTTAAGTTTCAATCTATTCCATGGTCCTGATCTAAAATAATTATTTTGCTTAATTTAAACTATTAGATCCTTATAAATAAACCTCTTTCAGAATTAATAACTGAGTTTTTCTATTGTTAGACCCTTAGAGTCTTTGAAAGTACATGTTGAGAAACTTGCAGTCTGAGTATAAACTGGGCTTTGCTGCTCACTTAGGCTCAATTTTGAGCCACAAAATGACATCAACTCTAATAATTACACTATATTTTGGTTGTCAAATTATAATTACCCACCAGAAAACCAGAATTGTTCATTTTTAATGAGGGAGAGCCAGTATTGTGATGAAGCCAGCTCCTACATGCTTGACAAAGTTGATTATTAAATATTTAGGAATTTTGTGAGCTGATTTTTATACCTCAGTAGCTTGAAATCATATGTGATGGGCATATTTATAACACAGAAGATGGAAAATGCTACAAATCAGGCCCTTCATCCCCTGCTGCCCTCCCTCCACTCTACCCACCCCAACCTGCCCAAAGGCTATTTACACAGTGGGTAGAGCCATCCTGTCTCCAGTGAAGTGTTAGAAAATGAATCCTGGGCCTGATGTTCTGCTGCCCATGATTAGCAACCTGCTTCTTATACCTAGAAAGTGGCAGGCCTTGTGACATTGGTCACCCACCCAGGCAAATTGAAACTTGGAATTTAGATTGTTAAAGAGTGCAGTTTTCATCTCTGAAGGTCTGAAGTTCACTTTAAAGTTTGAGCCGCTGCTTGGCAATGGTAGGTTGACATGGAGAATCAAAATATTCTAAGGTCTGTGGGAAGTGGGTGACTCATTCTCTCCATCAGCAGAGTGAAGGGACAGTCATCCCTCAAAATATGATGGGATTTTCCTTCCGCTATCATTAATTGCAATGAATATGTTTGAGGATTATCCAGTGACAAGATAGGAGAAATTAGATCCCATGCAGTTGAAATGCCTGAAGAACAGTTCTCCATTGAACTAGGTCATTCGTTATCCTCCTGACGTTGCTTTGTGTAACTCTTGCCTTCTCTGTATGTCAGCCAGCTTAGAGCTGTTCTAACTTGCACATTTCATCTTTCAGGGACTGTTCTAAGAACCACGTTTGTTTAGATTGTTGGTTTTATGCAGATTTACCGGGACTTTATTTAATTCACTTGAAGCCTAATGTAATGTCTGACTCAAGCCCAGTACTTATTTCTTAGTCTTTGTAGCTCATGGTAAAGAAATAAAATTAAACCCCGAAAAACAATTCAGGGACTTCGCCAAGAAAACAAATATATATTTCTTGAGACTATTATTATACAGTGCCTGGTTTGAATCTAGTAAAATTTCCCCCAAACATAGAATCCATAAATACTTTCGATCCTTATTTTTTTTAAGACCTTAGGAAAAGGAAGCTATGTCAGGCATTTTTAGGCAATAAGTGGGCTTGGAGTTGAGGGGCTTTTTAAAATTAACATCTGAAGCAGGAATTCTCAATTGTGGTTTACATTGGCATAATCTAAGGAACTTAAAAATATCTCAATGCTCAGGCCACACCACAGACCAATTAAATGAGAATTTGAGGGGTGAGACCCAGGTATTAATAATTTTTAAAGCTTCCAAGACAATTTCAATGTGCATCAGTGTTTGATAATCATTGACATAAAGCAATAAAGTAGTTTTCTCGCAGGTGAGATTTATGCTGTGTTTAGTTGCCCTTTATAATATATTACAAATCTTCATTTCCTTAGTGTCTGATTACCCAGTTGTTGACTTTAAGACTTTAAATAGGCAATGAATCATGCAGTAAAAACGATGATCTGGAATAGGTCAGCCACCTGACATGCCACCACTAAGATTATGTCACGTCCTTGCTCGAAAATCTTCTTTGTTGATAAAATCTGATGCTGGTGAATGTACAAAGGAAAAAACATTTGAATACCTTCTTTGAGAGCATAAATTGACACAAATTTTCCAGAGAACAATTTCACAGTGTACAAATCTATCAATTTTTAATAGCAGTTCCACTTTCAAAATTTTATTTATTTATTTATTTATGACAGAGTCTCTGTCACCCTGTGTAGAGTACTGTGGGTCATAGTTCACAGCAAACTCAAACTCCTAGGCTCAAGCAATCCTCACTCAGCCTCCTGAGTAGCTGGGACCACAAGTGTGTATCATGACACCTGGTTAGTTTTTCTATTTTTAATAGAGATGGGGTCTTGCTTTTGATCAGGCTGTTCTTTAACTCCTGAGCTCAAGCAATCCATGGGCCTCAGTCTCCCAGAGTGCTAGGATTACAGGTGTGAGCTGCTGTGCTCCCCCAAGCTAATTTATTTATTTATTTATTTATTTTTGAGACAGAGTCTTACTGTGTCACCCTTGGTAGAATGCCATGGCATCACAGCTCACAGCAACCTTCAACTCCTGGGCTTAGGCGATTCTCTTGCCTCAGCCTCCCAAGTAGCTGGGACTACAGGTGCCCACCACAACGCCCTGCTATTTTTTGGTTTTAGTTGTTATTGTTGTTTGGCAGGCCCGGGTTGGATTCGAACCTTCCAGCTCCAGTATATGTGGCTGGCGCCCTAGCAGCTGAGCTATAGGCACCAAGCCTAGGCTAAATTTTTAAAAGTGTAGGCCTACCGTGGTGGCTCACACCTGTAATCCTAGCACTGTGGGAGGCAGAGATGAGAAGATCACTTGAGTTCAGGAGTTCAAGACCAGCCTCTGCAAGACTGAGACCCTATCTCTACTGAAAATAGAAAAATTAGCCAAGCATGGTGGCCCATGCCTGTAGTTCTAGCTACTCGGGCAGCTGAGGCAAGAGGATCACTTGAGCCCAAGAGTTTGATGTTGTGAGCTATGATGACGCCATGACACTGTACCCAGGACAACAGAGTGAGACTCTGTCTCAAAAAAATAAAATAAAATGGGCGGCACCTGTGGCTCAAAGGAGTAGGGTGCCCACCCCATAACAAGAGGTGGTGGGTTCAAACCCAGCCCTGGCCAAAAACTTCAAAAAATAATAATAATAATAAAATAAAAATAAAAATAAAATAAAATGAAATTGCCACAGCTATCCTAACCTTCAGCAACCACCACCCTGATCAGTCAGCAGTCATTGATATTGAGGTAAGACCTTCTACCAGCAAAAAGTTTATGACTTGCTGGCATAT
The DNA here is from genome assembly GCA_963574655.1 of Perodicticus potto. NCBI lineage: Eukaryota > Metazoa > Chordata > Mammalia > Primates > Lorisidae > Perodicticus > Perodicticus potto. Next base: position 10,974 of record CAUYRH010059625.1, on the reverse strand, counting down.
GTTAGCAATATTTAACAATCAAGTCTTTAATTAAGATGTCTATGTAGTTATTTTATACATAATGTTATTGCACATTTAATAAATTGGAATATAGTGAAAATATAAAATTCATATGCATGGGGAACCAAAAAAATTTGTGGGACTTGCTTTGTTGTGATACTTGCTGTATTGGGATGGTCTGGAACCAAATTTGCAATATCTCCAAGGTATGACTGTATTAATATGGAATTATAATATTCAAACACTGCTGACATAAAATATACAAATAAAACCACATGCTCTTTCTTTCTTTCTTTTTTTTTTTTTGAGACACAGCCTCAAGCTGTCGCCCTGGATAGAGTGCTGTGGCATCACAGCTCACAGCAACCTCCAACTCCTGGGCTCAAGCGATTCTCCTGCCTCCACCTCCCAAGTAGCTGGGACTATAGGCTCCTGCCACAATGCCTGGCTATTTTTAGGTTGCAGCCATTATTGTTGTTAGGCAGGCCAGACTGGATTTGAACCCACCAGCTTAGGTGTATGTGGCTGGTGCCTTAGCCACTTGAGCCACAGGCACCGAACCCATATGCTCTTTCTTTAGTGAAATCACAAAATATAGGATAAGTCATTTTTAGAATTTTTTCACAAATTTGGTCAATACTTACAAGATGTTAGACAAGAATAGTGAATTATTTACAGGAAACACCAGATGAATTTGGTTTGTTTAGTATCTTTTAGGCAGATAACACACCATGCTTCGGTAGAAGGCTCCATATGTTCTAGAGTTTGACATATGGAACTTTATATCCAGCCATAGAAATAGAATGCTCTATTCTGTTCCCCAACGATCATAGCAAGAATGACCAAGTCTCAATACGTTTAGTTTCTTACTTTGTTGCAGTCTGAAATCACTACTGGATTACAGGTTTAAAATCTCAGTTAAGTTATTGACAGCCTGATTGGAACAGTTTCTGTTCTCACTTAATCCCACCGGACAGACATGATCTGTGCGGCATGGCGCAGTGCCATTGAAACAGCTGGAGTCACCTGATACAGTACATTACCCTAGAATATAGAAAGTAAGATTGTTATTTTATCTTCGGAGACCTAACAAACATTTTGCTGAGCAAGGCTTCTTCAGTCTTGGTTTGTGTGCCTGAATACCAACTACTCTGTAGTTTAACAGACTTTATCTCTCCCACTGTGTGTCTAGTTTTAATTGTGTTTTAGAGCCAATAACCTTAAAACTTAATCAAAAAAATTGATCAAAATGTTAGTCTTTAAGAAAAGATAAAAGACATCTTAAATATTTCGTTAACTTATAAATGTAACTCATTCATCAATCTTCTGATGAAGAATCAAAACCTTCACATTTACTTTCTTTTTTTTTTTTTTTTTGTAGAGACAGAGTCTCACTTTATCGCCCTTGGTAGACTGCTGTGGCGTCACAGCTCACAGCAACCTCCAACTCCTGGGCTTAGGCGATTCTCTTGCCTCAGCCTCCCGAGTAGCTGGGACTGTAGGCGCCCGCCACAACACCCGGCTATTTTTCTGTTTTGCAGTTTGGGCGAGGCCGGGTTTGAACCTGCCACCTTCGGTATATGGGGCCGGCGCCCTACTCGATGAGCCACAGGTGCTGCCCCACATTTACTTTCTTGATTATTCAGGTTTTTTGTTTTTTTGTTTTCTATTGTCCTTCCTTGTAGCGATTCTCCTGCTGGTTGCCTCCCAAGTAGCTGGGATTACAGGCGCCCGCCACAACGCCCGGTGGTGTTCTTTCCTGGTAGTAGAGACGGGGTCTTTTACTGTGCCTCACTCAGGCTTATGCTGGTCACTAACTCTGTGAGCACTGGAAACCCACCCGCCTCGGCCTCCCACAGCCCTGAGATACAGGCCTGAGCCACCACCCCGGCCTGTTTTTTTTTTTTTTTTTAAGCCAACCAGCATATATGATATGAATTAATTTATGTAAAATGTACAAAAATGCGTTTGGTGTAGTCCTATTACAATAAAAGCAAACAAACCAACACCTTGCAAGTTGGTGTATACACTGAATGAACAAGGAGAGAATTGTGAGAGGCTGTTCACACCAGTAAACACCAATGAATGTGCAGACCTAGGATGTGAAAAATGTAGTAGGGGAGTAGGGAAATGTTTGCATTTTGGTTTTAGATGTATTTTTGTATTGTAATGAATTATTACGGAAGTATGTTGTCCATTTGATAATATGAAGTGGATTTTATGATTACTGGCAAACTGCAAAAAATTTATAGAAAAAGTATTAGAATCAGTACAAGAATTCAGTAAGATTTCTGGATAAAAATAAAAATTAATTGTATTTCTAAAAACCAGGAATAAAGGAAAGAGTACCTGGTAATAATATAATAAAATGTGTGTAAGACCTGTATAGAGATGAAAATAAATTTTAGTAGGTGATATTAAAGAAAACTGCAATATCTGGAGAGATAAGCCATCTTCTTAGAAAGGCTCAATTTTTTTCCTCAAAAAAATTGATCTATAGCTATAATGCAGATATAGTGATTATGACAGTGTGGTATTGGGAGAAGGACAGACAAATAGTCAATGAGACAGAAGAGAGGGCCCAGAAACAACACTACACATTAGAGAAACTTGATTTATGATGTAATGTCATAAATCAGCTGAAGAGAATGATCTTGCCCGAGGTGATGCTTCTTCCCTTTGGTCAAGTGGGGTTATAAAGATCCAGCCTCCTCCTTACTCCTTTGAAGGCCTATCTCAGCTTCAGAACTCTCTGTGGGGTGAGCTGAGGTTTTCCTTGAGATTGTATTACAGATCAACTTGTTCCTCTATCCAGTCTTGCTTCATTCCCTCCTCCTCCACAACTGTGGATACCTAGAATCGCTTCTTCTTGGCCTTTTGGCTAAGATCAAGTGTAGATATCGAGAACATTCCCTAAGAAACTTTCTGCATGCCAATCTCTGTCTCAGACTCATTTCCCTGCGTCTTTGCAATACATCCATTACTGGTGGAATGCAAATTAATATCAGCATGTTATAGAACTGTTTGGAATTCCCTGGGTAAACTTGAAGATGCATGTGGGAACCAAGTGATACAAGTCTATAGCTCCAGGAGGCTGAGGTGGAAGGGTTGCTTGAGCCCAGAAGTTCAAGTCCAGCTTGAACAACATAGTGACCAGTCTTTTTTTTTTTTTTTGGAGACAAGAGTTTCACTCACCTCGGTAGAGTGCAGTGGCGTCACGCTCACAGCAACCTCCAATTCCTTGGGCTTAGGCGGTTCTTTTGCCTTAGCCTCCCGAGTAGCTGGGACTACAGGCGCCCACAACACCCAGCTATTTTTTTGTTGTTGCAGTTTGGCCAGGGCGGTTTGACCCCACCACCCTAGGTATATGGGGCCAGCGCCCTACTCACTGAGCCACAGGCGACGTCCACCAGTCTCTTAAAAAAAATAGTTGAGGCTCAGCGCCTGTGGCTCAAAGGGCTAAGGCGCCAGCCACATACACCTGAGCTGGCGGGTTCAAATCCAGCCTGGGCCTGCCAAACAACAATGACGGCTGCAACCAAAAAAAAAAATGGCTGGGCATTGTGGCAGGCGCCTGTAGTCCTAGCTACTTGGGAGGCGGAGACGGGAGACTCGCTTGAGCCCAGGAATTGGAGGTTACTGTGAGCTGTGATGCCACAGCACTCTATCCAGGGTGACAGCTTGAGGCTCTGTCTCAAAAAAAAAAAAAAAAAAAAAAAACGTTGAGAATGCGTCTACCTTACAGTTACAATTTTATTCCTGCATATGTATTCAAAAGAAATTATCACACAAAATTCACAGTAGGAGTTCTTCTTGGGTGGCAGAATGAAGATGTCATCAGGATGGAGGGATATCGGGTTTCAAAGGTACTAGAAAAGACTAAATTACCTCAAACAAGAATGTAAAAGCCTAAAAGAATGTTTCTGTAAAATGAAAGGGTAACTTGTGTGGGGATCTTTAAGTGCTGAAGGACTGAGGATGAGCTCACTGAAGGTTGACTGGGTAAGGACAGTGGTGGAATCTAGAACAGGGCTATGAAGCCTGCTCAGGATTTGAATTGGTGGGAGAGAATCTAAGGGGGTGGTCCGTGTAAACACAACAGCCCCAGCAAAGGCTTTCTGGGATGGTCAAAGTGGAAGCGTTCATGCAAATATTCAGAAAGAATTTTTGCTACACAGAATGAGGCAGGATAATGGATTTATCTTTTTTTTTTTTTTTTTTGCAGTTTTTGAACAGGGATGGGTTTGAACCCGCTACCTCCAGCATATGGGGCTGGCGTCCTACTCCTTTGAGCCACAGACGCCGCCCGATGGATTTATCTTGAAAGCTGATCAAAATGGTACCTATTTCCTATGTTGGGGAGAAGAGCCATGAATGGTTTCAATCTAAAGAAGAACATACCAGAAGAGTTTCAGGAAGGTAAATCTGGTAGCAGTTCTTGTCCCTTGGAGTAGCATCATCTTGATAAACACATGTCCTTGTCCTGAATGAAAGATAAAATGTTTCTAATAAATGGCATTGGAGAATAGGACTTGTAGCTAGCTTGGAACCATCTCTAAACTTAATAAATTACTAGACTTCTATGCGATTGCCTCGTTTGGTGCTAGTCTCTGATAACTGCAGTGCATTCTCAGCTGCAGCATTGTTGTCTTTGCATGCTAAGTGGTGAATGTTATCCCTGAATGACTGGACTGCATGGAGAGCCACTCTGTGCTTCTGATGACAATAGCATCTATGTCTGATCTCAGACAAACCATGCTTATATTCAGGATCACAATTAGAGATTCCATCCTATCATTCTTCTTTGTGTGCTATGCCAGGATCAATTTTTTTCTTTTTTTTTTGATAGGCTCTTAATCGATCTCCCAGTCTGGAGTGCAGTGGAACAACCATAGATCACTGCAACCTTGAACTCTGGGGATCAAGCAATCCTCCTGCCTCAGCCTCCCAAGTAGTTAAGACTGCAAGTGCCAGCTCAGTGCCTGTAGCTCAACGGGCTAAGGCGCCAGCCATGTACACCTGAGCTGGCGGGTTCGAATCCAGCCTGGGCCTGCCAAACAATAATGATGGCTGCAACCAAGAAAAATGGCTGGGCGTTGTGACGGGCACCTGTAGTCCCAGCTACTTGGGAGGCAGAGGCAGGAGACTCACTTGAGCCCAGGAATGGGAGGTTGCTGTGAGCTGTGATGCCACAGCACTCTATCCAGGGTGACAGCTTGAAGCTCTGTCTCAAAAAAAAAAAAGACTGCAAGTGCTCACCACAATGCTCAGTTAATTTTTAATTTTAATTTTATTTGTTTATTTATTTTAGAGACAGAGTCTCACTTTATCGCCCTTGATAGAGTGCTGTGGCGTCACAGCTCACAGCAACCTCCAACTCTTGGGCTTAGGTGATTCTCTTGCCTTAGCCTCCCGAGTAGCTGGGACTACAGGCACCGGCCACAACGCCCAGATCTTTTTTTTTTTCAATTTTCAATTTTTAAATTTTTGTGTGTGGGGGGTCATGGTGTTCTGCCTAGGCTGGTCGCAAACTCCTGGGCTCAAGTGATCCTCCTGCCTCAGTCTCCCAAAGTATTGGGATTATAGGCATGAACTGCCACACCCAGCCAGCAACACCTTGTATTTATCTCAAAACTGAAAGCTATGCAGATGATAGATAAGGTGTTATATTCTGAAAAGGTTCAAATATTGCATTTGTTTTGAGTGTCTGTTACTTTTTTGTGGGATGCTTAATTAACATGCATTGTGAACTAGATGGAACTAGAGGTCATTGGGTTAAGTGAAATAAGCCAGGCACAGGAAGACAAGTAGTGCACATTCTCACTTATTGTGAATGTAGAACTTTTGATCTCATGGAGCTTGAGAGCAGAGTGATGGTTACCAGAGCCTGGAAAGTATGGAGGGGTGAGGTGAGGGGGATGAAGAGAGGTCGGTTAATGGGTATGAAAATACAGATATGAGGAATAAGTCTAGTGTTTGATAGCACAGTAGGGTGGACTATAGTTAACAACTGTATGTTGTATATTTCAAAATAGCTTGAGGAGAAAATCTGGAATGTTCCCAACACAAAGAAATGATAAATGTATAAGGTGACGGATATCCTAATTACCTTGATTTAAATGTTACATATTATATGCATGTATCAAAATATCACAAGTATCCATAAAATGTACAATCATTATATATCAACTTATTATTTATTTTTTTATTTATTATTATTTTGAGAGAGAGTGTCACTCTGTTACCCAGGCTAGAGTGCCATGGCATCAGGCTAGCTCACAGTTTGACATCATCAAACTCCTGAGCTCAAAAGATCCTCTTGCCTCAGCCTCCCAAGTTGCTGGGGTTACAGGTGCCGGCCACAATGCATGGCTAATTTGTCTACTTTTAGTAGAGATGAGGTCTTACGCTTGCTGATTTCCTGAGCCAAGCAATTCACCCACCTCAACCTCCCAGAATGCTAGGATTACAGGTGTACCACCATATGTATCAATTTAAATTTTTTTTTTTTTTTTTGTAGAGACAGAGTCTCACTTTATCGCCCTTGGTAGAGTGCAGTGGCATCACAGCTCACAGCAACCTCCAGCTCTTGGGCTTAGGTGATTCTCTTGCCTCAGCCTCACGAGTAGCTGGGACTACAGGCACCTGCCACAACGCCCAGCTATTTTTTTGTTTTGCAGTTTGGCTGGGCCGGGTTTGAATCTGCCACCCTCGGTATATGGGGCCAGCACCCTACTCACTGAGCCACAGGCGCTGCCCATCAATTTAAAAATTTTTGAGATGCAAATGAGTCTACAGTTTCACTTTAATCCCTTGATGAGATCCATTTCCCTTGGTTTCTGTCGCCTCAGGTGGTATTTTTAATGATTGCTCCTTGTATGTAACTAGGGCCACACAATAATTCTTTTTTTTTTTTTTGTGTTAGAGCCTCAAGCTGTCACTCTGGGTAGAGTGCCGTAGCATCACAGCTCACAGTAACCTCCAACTCCTGGGCTTAGGCGATTCTCCTGCCTCCGCCTCCCAAGTAGCTGGGACTGCAGGCGCCTACCACAACGCCAGGCCATTTTTTGGTTGCAGCTGTCATTGTTTGGCGAGCCCGGGCTGGATTCGAACTCGCCAACTCAGGTGTACGTGGCTGGCGCCTTAGCCCGTTGAGCCACAGGTGCCGAGCCCACACAATTATTCTTATTTGGAGTTTAATCCCACTACAAGGTCATTGCTGTTTCTGGCCTTCTTTCCTTGCACCTCCCAGGCAGGAAATGACACTTTTTGTAGCCAAGCTTTATTAGTCCCTGTAAGTTCCCTCGTCTTATTCCTGTAGCTCCCCCTTTCCTTTCAGGTCCCAGACTTGGCTGCTCTTTTCCCCAATTTTAGGAAATGAAGTTCAACCCATGTACCCAGCCCCCTGGTCTGGGACTACGTTCTGTGCTGCTATATTCATGGCACCTTTACCACCAGGGGAAACACAAGGTTACTCCTCCCTACAATCCATTTCCTGAGGAAGAGAAGCTCAGATGTAAATTGGCCAGGGCACTTGGCTTAACGTGTATGTGTGCGTGTGTGCATACATGTGTATTGGAAGGAAGAGAAGGGAAATGAAGTTAAAAAGACGTAGGGTTTTCCTCTCTACTTCTTTATGTATAGCATACATAAAGTGTACAGATTTTAAATGTATAACTTTATGAATTTTTACATATTGGGATACATATAGAAAACCCCTACCCAGATCAAGATATGGAATACTTCCCTCACCCCAGAAAGATTTCTTGACTTCCTTATGAGGCAACGTCTAACACCCCACCAGCACAGCCCTGCGATAACTACTATTCTGACTTCTATCGCAATACTACATACATTAGTTTTGCTATCCTTGAACTTGATACAAATGGAATCATACAACACATTCTTCCGTATTTTTCTTCTTTTGCTCATTGTCATGTCTGTGAGATTCACCCATGTTGTTAATCAGTGTTCTTTTAATTGATTCATTTTCCTTGGGTTTATCTACCCTTAGCCCATCTCATCATTGAAGTGAAACCAAGATTCAGTTCTGGCCTTGAAGAGAGTGCATGCTTTTGAGATAAGTGTCAGATCAGAGGAGTGGCAGTCTGTGGCTCCCATACAATCTAGCCCAGCTGCAAGTTCTACACAAGCTTTCAGGCCAAACATTAACAGTGCTTTTCTTGGAGTGTTGCAGTTGGTTCTTGGATGATGGGTCAGCTCTCCATCTTGTCTTTTTTTTCCATCTCGCATTAATTAACACTATGTTCCTTTTATCTTTTGGCATTATCTCTTGTTATATTCTTCGGCATGTGACACCCGCCTAGACAGGTTTCTCCCCTGATCATGTGATCTTCTGTGACAGTCTAATTATAGACCTTGCTAACTAACTCCTGACCTGCTCATTTCTCTTATTCCTTCTGAAGGAATAAAACAGAAGAAGTGGGCTGGGACAAATTCACTATTACCCTTCAAAGAGCAGGTCCTACTAGCAGGGGTACAGTAGCATCCCTATCATGGACAAAGGGAAGCACATTAATTTAGTGTAAAATTTATTACCTCATTGATGTCAGTTCTTATGCTAGTCTTCCAGAAGGTACATTAGCTTTTAGACACTCTGTTCTTTTTCCATGTGTAAGTAATTAATTGACATCCTGGTACAAAGTTTTTTTTTTATCCTTTCTGTTCTATGCATTTAAATGCTGGTGGATAATACTATTTTGGTAGTTTCTCATTTTATAATAAAGAACTATGAACCCACTCTTTTCTCTGCCTGACCCCTGAATCTACACCCCCCTCAAAGTGGAAAGAAGAGAGAAAAAGCATGAGCCTGCTGGTATCTCTCGTTGACCCCTGAGTTCATCCTCCGTATGATCTTCTTAGAGCTTCATCTGCACACACCCTTCATTCTCACCAAATTACCATACTTCTTTTCCCAGTAAACAACTTGCTCACCATTTAACTATATTTTACTAGAAAGGTTTGTGATTCTGCAGCTACTTAACTAGAGAGAAAATGTGTATGTCCATGTGTTATGTATCTCCAATTAAATTAGTTATTGTTGGCTTTTATTATCTGATTTCAGAGAATCCCTCCTGCTGTTTCCAATCTCACTCTCATCCTAGTACTGGTACTGTCACAGATGTTTTAGGAAAAACATGGCTTATCTATACCCAAGTCATTGACTCATCTGTCTTCTCATTAGATCAGCCTTCCTAGGGCAGGACAATCTTTTCCGTCTCTCTAACCTATGGGCCTAACATTGTGCCTGGTGCACAGTAGCTTCTCAGCAAGTGATAACTGCTGTGTCACGAGGAAGGCACTGACTTCCCGGTTATTAGCCAGAGAAGTTGACAAGACTCATTCACCCTTCACCCCTGCTTGGAAAATCTATTGCTGCTCTACTGCTGGTAGCTACTTACCACTTGATTCATATCCAAACACACAGGAAAAATAAATTCTGATGTGATCAGTATGACTTTTTCTGACACAGAGCCAAATATAGCAGCAGATAGTCTAATAAAGATCTATATTTTTTTTTCATAAAGGGCTTAGAACTTTAAAAAGGAGTCAGATAAAGTCTTGTTTGAAGCTAAGGCTTCTCTCGTCATTCATCACTGCTCACCAACATAATTGGAGCAGTGATGATGAATTGTGCTCTGGGGATGCAAAGGTTGGTGCGGAAAGGATCCCTGCTTTCCAGAGTGAGAGTATTGTTCAGAGAGGCAGACTGACAAATTAACGTAGACGACAATTCAGTGTGATGTGGTGATGAAAGGCATAAACTCAGTGGCACAAAGAGGTGAGGGGCCAACTCTGCCTTATGCAGAGACCCCACATGGACAGCACCAACAAAAGACATTAGTAGACTGAAGGAAACTCATAGAGCAGGATTCTCTGTAACCAGTACATGCAGTGGGGGTGCCCTGGGAAGTGGATTTTGAGACATGGCTTAGTGTTTGGGATATATATTCAGGAAAAAGAGAAAGAATTATCAGGCAGAGGAGAAGGTCAAGCGGCAATGCAGGCCTAGCAGCTTCAGTCAATTCTCGGGGAGCTCTGGAGCTGAAATGATGCTTCACAGTTGTCCCACACTGGGCCAATGAAGCAGGCCCTTTATACCCTGACTTCAGTCGTTGGGTACGAGCTACCTCCAAAAAGACGTGACCTGGATAAGGTGGATCTCTGCAGCTGAGGCGATTCCTACAAGAACTGACCGTCCGTTGCTCTCCCAGCACCTGGGACAACAAATTCTTGCTCGTAGGGGAATCTGGCTAGCTCATGTCCACGTTCAGCATCCTATGTACTACTTCACATATGGCTAATGGTGCAGGGGAAGGTTGGTGGAACAAACTAGATACACTGCTGCTGAGATGGGCCTTAGAGCTACAACTGGTACTCACTTTATCTTTTCTCCCTCACCATCTGAGAACTCCCCTGCCCTTAGCTAGTGTCCCCGCTGGTTTGGTGTTTTATCTCTCATTCCTAAGGGGAATGAGCCCCAGTCTCCATGTCCTTCTCAGGCTGGGGATACTTCTCTTAGTGACTCCTCTGCTTGCCTGCTGGTCCCTCAATGTAAGGAGCTCAAAGTGATTGAGACAACCCAACAACCCGCTTATGTTTCTTTTTTTCTTTTTTTTTTTTGAGACAGAGCCTCAAGCTGTCACCCTGGATAGAGTGCAGTGGCATCACAGCTCACAGCAACCTCCAATTCCTGGGCTCAAGCGAGTCTCCTGCCTCTGCCTCCCAAGTAGCTGGGATTACAGGCGTCTGCCACAGCACCTGGCCATTTTTTTTGGTTGCAGTTGTCATTGTTGTTTGGCGGGCCTGGGCTGGATTTGAACACACCCGCTCAGGTGTACGTGGCTGGCGCCTTAGCCCGTTGAGCCACTGGCGCCGAACCAGGTTTTCTTTTTCTTAACAATCTGAGAAATATTATTATTATTTTTTTTTTTAGAGACAGAGTCTCACTTT
>CAUYRH010059623.1:0-13773 GCA_963574655.1 Perodicticus potto | reverse complement strand
AAAAAAAAAAAAAAAATCCCTGCCAAATACTGAAATATGAATAACGGTTGGTCTATAAGTCATTTTTTCAAGTAAAAACTGTGTTTCATATAAAAACACAACTCTTTCAGTTCACAACACAAACATGTGCACAAGGGCTTTTTCTTTTCTTTTTTTTTGTTTTTTTTTTGTTTTTATGCAAATCATTTTATGCTTTGGTTTCTTTTTTTGGTATTTATTAAAAAAAAAAAAAAAAAAATAGCTGGACGTTGTGGCAGGTGCCTGTAGTCTCAGCTACTCGGGAGGCTGAGGCAAGAGAATCGCCTAAGCCCAAGAACTGGAAGTTGCTGTGAGCTGTGACACCATAGTACTCTACCGAGCCGACAAAGTGAGACTCTGTCTCCAAAAAAAAAGAAAAAAATCTGAGAGAGACTGAGTACTGGTGACTTGGTTTAAGTACCTGAATTCTGCCCACGTGATCTTTCCAGTGCTATTACTCATTTTTCTCCATTCAGTTTTTGCAAAATGGAGTTAGGCAGCCCCTCCTACAATCAAAACTGCCATCATTTTGCTACCCCCCCACCCCTGTTATGAACTTGTTTCACAGGAGGGAGCTATTCAGTGTATATTCTCTTCCTAGCCTGGGGGCTTTCCCAGCAAGTGTAGTTGTAGAGAGAAACTGGTCCCACCTCCAAAAGAGACTAGATTCTTCCTCTCCCACCCCTGGTGTCTAGGACTTCCAAGCAAGAGGGAGATTGACTAATTGGCTGCTTCCACACAGGCTCCTGAATCGAGCTCGTGAGTCAAAGCCCAGGGTGCTTAGAACCCACCGGTGCTCTCAGTGACAGCAGGAGGGCTTCCCAAGAGGAAAATGGTAACAGAGGTGGCCATGTGTCCTGAACCAGCAGAGACGACATCTCAAGGTGACAAGGCAGTGCTGTGGCCACATCTGACAGCATGATTCCCCAGCCTATGATACCATGTTGCTGTCTTAGTTTAAATTTATTTTCCAAGCCTGGTCTCCAGGTTCCTTCTGATAAGGGGATATCCCTCCCTGATATCACTCCAATAAATGTCATGTTGTTGGTTTTTTTCCCCAAAGAAACCAGAAGTGGCACCTTTGCTTGACCAAAAAGCCTGACACCTACCAAGAGATGGAGGCTTGCATTTATTTGCCTCGTTAACAAGAACAGCTTAGGAAGGGCAAATTCCATAGAGCATGGACCTGAGCAGGTGTAAGAACTCCCACTTTTATTTCCCAAGACACATCACTGATGGGCTTGGCTCACACTGGAGAGGCGAGCAGGTGTGGTTCAGGAATCTCTACTCCTGCCCCTGTGGGCACTGATGATGGTACCAGTCTCTACAGTTCCTCCAAGACTTTGGCGACGATTGTTATTTAAATATTTGGGAGAGATAAAACCAGCAGCCTCTACTGGCCTCTCTCGCTGGACTAGCCCCCTCTACATGGGTCTGGGTGAAAAGGAACACTCATCCCAGTTCTATTGTTGCAGGAAGATAAGGCCCAACAGGGAGAGAATGAGCACCCAAACACCACGTTTATAAGAGGAAGGGCTTTATTCACCCTTCCTCTTATGGCATAGAAGAATTCCAAATGGCCACGTTCCCCAACTGGCTTGGTCTTTCCCTTTTTATCGACAGTCAAAAAGTTCCACCCCACAGTTCCCCTTCTCATTGACCACTTTGAATCAAGCAGGAGATGCTACTCCAGCCCCTACAGAACTACAGGATTTCATAGAACTTGGATATTTCCAAGTTCCAGGAAGTTAAGTTTACAAATTCCCAAGAGCTGAGTCACCATGGAGAGGACCCTGCAAGTGTATCCTTGTGGTCTCCTTGAGACGACCTGTTCTAGACCTCACCCTTCTCGGGTATCCTCTCTCACTATATATCCCAGGGATTTTTAAAACGATGACCAAGTGTTGGCTCTGCACCTGTAGCACAGTGGTCACAGTGCCAGCCAGTTAGTCTCCTGTTTGGGGGCCATAGGCTACTAATTGTTTATTGTACCAAATGCTGCCACTTTGAGCTGCTCTATCTTTTCCACAACTGTGTAGTGTTCCCTAGAAAGAGTGGATCCTACTTTACCTACCTACACCTGTATGGGTAACCTTTTACTGATTTCTTTAATTTTGTGTGTGTGTGTGTGTGTGTGTGTGTGTGTGTGTGTGTGTGTGTGAGACAGGCTTTTGCTTTGTCCCCCAGGCTAGAGTACAGTGTTGTCATCATAACTCACTGCAACCTCAAACTCCTGGGCTCAAGTGATTCTCCCTGCCTCAGCCTCCAGAGTATCTGGGACCACAGGGAGACATCTGGCTAATTTTTCTATTTTTAGTTATTCTTAGTAGAGATGGGGAGGTTCACTTTTGTTCAGGCTGGTCTCCAACCCCTGGGCTCAAGCAATTCTCCTTCAGCCTCCCAAAGTTCTAGCATTACAGGCATAAGTCACAGTGCCCAGCCCTCGATTTTGTTTTAATATATATTGGGGACAATATTGGGCTGACCACCAGCTATTGAAGCATGAAGGGTCTCTTGGGTAACTGCCATGCCTAGAACATTCCTTGGAGGTGCCTTCCTTGCCCCCCAGTGAGCACCAGGGCTGCCCTAGCAAGATGTCTGCTCTCCAGGACACAAGGAAGGTGTGAGTCATCGGAGGGAAATGGAGAACAAAGGAGACGATTCCTTCCCCACCTGCATCAGCTCATTGAGCCCAACGAGAAACACAGAGATCTCACCAAGGCCGACAGGAGTGCTGCTCTGCTCTAAAGAGCATCACAAAGCCTGCAGCGGTTATCAATTCCCAAGAGTTCTCTGAAGGCTTTGTTTACTAACCGGAAATGCTTTTGGTTGGCGATGCCCTCTGGTCCAGGGCAGAGGGGAGAGACCTCGTAGCAGGGGGACCTGACCAAGTTTGAGGAGTCAAGGAAGGTTTCCCCGGAGGAGGTGACATCCGAGCGTCTTTCAAAACAGCTAATGGAGGGATGAAGAAGATGGGGGAGGAAAGTGGTGATGAGGGCATTCCAGGCCGCGGTGCGTGGCTGGGAGGGGAGTATAAGGAAGAACTGAGTTCCAGTATCTGAAAGGACAGCAGGGGTCAGAATGGAAACTGATCAGACTACAGCATCAGCTGCTCAAGCGTCCCTGGGCCAGGCCGCTGCTGAATCCCCTGACAAGGGCTGCAGCGGGACAGCTGGGGCGGTGAGCTCTGGGCGTTGCCTGCAGCCTCGGCAGGGACGGGAGGTGGCGCTGTCGGCACAGACATCGTGCTGTCCGAGCGGCGCGTCCGCGGCTGGGGACCTGGGAGGACAGGCGGGCGGAGCTGCTGCTTCTGACATTAGCGGTAACAGGAGACGCCCAACCCGAGCGTGGCGGGGCACATGGCTGCGGCAGGAAGCAGCCGAAGGAGCAGGTGGAGAACACACCAGAAACGCTCGCCTGAGGGCTCCCAAAACTTAGAAGAACTGAGCAGGCCCTGAGATCCAGCAGAGCTGGCGTGGCCAGAGAAACCCTGCTTTGTGACTGTCCCGCCCGTGCACTGGAGAGCGGGGAACACAGGCTCCCACACAGCCTCCCCGTTCCTGTTGGAGGCCACTGACTGCCACCTTTCAGCAGGCCTGGCCTGTGCCTCTGCAGGACAGAATGGTCCAGGGAGTGTTCGTGTTGGGCTCGGGTGAAGATGAGAAAGGCGCCACTGTTCCTCCGGCCTGGGCCTGCACGGCCCCTCCACCCTCCTCCCTCCCCTCCGGCCCCTGCCTTCCCCCCACTGTCTAGCGGAGCCTCCTCCGTCTGGCCCCGGCAATGGTTTTCAAAGGCACCGTCGCGTGGCCAGTTGCCAGTTCTGTGTTTCTGGGTTTTCCCCCTTCCAGATACATGGTGAGATTATCCTTACCGATCCCCTTGCAGTTGGGTGGGAATGTGGAACCGTTTCTGGCCAATGGGTTTTGAATGCAAATAACATGTGTCATTTCTAAGCCACAGCATTGAAGGCTGATACAGGACCATGACGACCAGAAATACTTGAGAGACTGGCTGCCCCAGGACCCTGGGTCCAGGAGTGAGTTGCATCTGACCCATGACGGACTTGCAGTGTGAGCTACACCTAACTGTGGTTAAGTTGGGGGGTTGTTTATTACTGCATAACCTAGATTAGCTTGGCTGATAGAAGCAAAAATCAGGGGAAATCAGGAAATCGGGGGAAATCAGGGGGCCTTGGGGAAAGTGAAGGTTTTTGCCTATATAAATTAGACTTATTATTAACAATGAGCATCTCTGGCTCAGCGCCTGTGGCTCAACGGGCTAAGGCGCCAGCCACGTACACCTGAGCTGGCGGGTTCGAATCCAGCCGGGGCCCGCCAAACAACAATGACGGCTGCAACCAAAAAAATGGCCGGGTGTTGTGGCGGGCGCCTGTAGTCCCAGCTACTTGGGAGGTGGAGGCAGGAGACTCGCTTGAGCCCACGAATTGGAGGTTGCTGTGAGCTGTGATGCTATGGCCCTCTATCCAGGGTGACAGCTTGAGGCTCTGTCTCAAAAAAAAAAAAAACAATGAGCATCTCTTGTTGAGCACCTACTATGTGTCAGGTATCATACTATGTTTTTTGGCAAATGTTTTCTCATTAATCCGCACCACAGCCCTGTGAATGCAGCATTATCAGCCCACTCAGCATTGTTAGTCTCAAGGAGAGTCATGGTCACGACCATAGCCAGTAAGTGGCGGAATTGAGATTCAAATGTATGGGCCTCTGTCTTCAAAACTCTCACCTTTTCCACTACTAAGCTGATATGATCCATAAAGCAGAACTAGTCATACCAAGAAAAAGCCCAAGCATTTTAAAAGGAATTATCTCTTAACAAGAAAAACATTAACATCTGCCTCTTTCCTAAATTGAACATGAAAGATGATCCTGACGGGCTGAACGAGACACTTACTCTCTGCTGTGATGTTTGACAAGGGACTCTTCATTCATTTTCTCCTCTGATTGGGCTTTCTCCCACAGGAACAGCAGCAGGCACCAAAGGTTTAAGAGAAATTTAAAGACATCATTTCATCTGTCGCTTAACATCGTTGTGAACAAACTGGGAAATAGCCTGCATTATGCATTTTTTCTTTTTTTTAAATTTATTTTGCAGTTTTTGGCCTGGGGCTGGGTTTGAACCCACCACCTCTGGCATATGGGTCTGGCACCCTACTCACTGAGCCACAGTCGCTGCCCATTTTTTTCAATGAAAGGAATAGCCTGAGATCTCTCCAGACTGGGGATGATTTTGGGGGTAGGAAAACCTGGGCAGGCCACTCATGCATGGTGCCCTGTCTGCCTCAGAGGCCCTGGTCTTCTCTCACTTGTACAAACTAGCCTGTCCCTACCAGGCTGGGCCCCCCTATGCCTCATTCCTAACATATGCTCCTTGAGGGTAGGACCATGCCTCATTCTACCTTTTTTTTTTTTTGTAATTAAACCTTTATGTTTGCAGTTGCACAAAATAATCCAGAGAGATCCATGTACCCTTTAATTCAGTTTCCATCAATGGTAACATCTTGCAATACTTTTAAATGTTGGCGAATAAACATTTAAATGCCACGTATGTAAACACCCAGATTTAATATACAACCAGCCACTTCTCTGCTTTGGGTTTATAGGCTGCTAATAGTGTTTTATTGTTCCAAATGCTCCTTCAGTATCTCGCACCAGGAAACTGGCATTGACACAGTGAAGACAGAATGTTTCCATCTCCAGGAGGATACTATCCTTGGTAGGGCCCTTGAATAGCCACACCCACTTCTCCTTGTTAACTCCCAGCACCTGCTGATCAATTCTTCATTTCTATATAGCCAGTCCCTAGGTTACAAACAAGATGGGTTCTGGCTCGGCGCCTGTGGCTCAAGCAGCTAAGGCGTCAGCCACATACACCTGAGCTGGTGGGTTCAAATCCAGCCGAGGCCCACCAAACAACAGTGACGGCTGCAACCAAAAAATAGCCGGGCGTTGTGGCGGGTGCCTGTAGTCCCAGCTACTTGGGAGGCAGAGGCAGGAGAATTGCTTGAACCCAGGAATTGGAGGTTGCTGTGAGCTGTGATGTCACGCACTCTACCCAGGGCAACAGCTTGAGGCTCTGTCTCAAAAAAATAAATTAAAAAACAAGATGGGTTCTGTAGGTTTGTTCTTCAGTTGAATTTGTATATAAGTTGGAACAGGTACATTTACCTGTACTAGTTCATAAGTGCAAGTTGTACATCAGTTGGATGTTTGGAACTCAGGGACTGCCTGTAATTGTATCCTTTTTTTTTTTTTTTGGACAGTCTTTCGCTGTCACCTGAGCTAGCATGCCGAGGCTCAGCCTGGCTCACAGCAACCTCAGACTCCCAAGTTCGAGTGATCCTCCTGATTCAGCCTCCTGAGCAGCTGAGACTACAGGCATCTGCCAAAATGCCTGGGTAGTTTTTCCATTTCTAGCAGAGATGGAGTCTTGCTCTTCATCGCGATGGTCTTGAACTCCTGAGTTCAGATGATTCTCCCATCCTGGCCTCCTGGAGTGCTAGAATAACAGGCATGTGCCACCACACCTAACCTAGTTTTGTCCTTTTAAGAATGTTATATAAATGGAATAATACATTATGTAGCTTTGGGGGATTGCCTTTTTTATGCTGGGCATAATTCTCCCGAGAGTCATGCAGATTATCATGTGCATCAATAGCTTTTGTTCTTTTTTATTACCAAGTAGAATTCCATGGTGTGGGCGGGCCACAGCTTCGCATTCACCTGTTGAAGGGTTTGTTCATTTTTTCATGGCCACTGCCTTGTAGGCAATGCTGTGTTTGCATGCAGAGCGTACCCTGAAGAGCACCATTAGTTGTGGTGAAGGTGTAGGTGATAGGGTCAACCTTTTAGTAGGTCCTGGAATTTGACTCCTAGCTCCAGAACTTACTATCCATGTGAGGCTGAGCAAATTACTTAACCTCTCCTGTCTGCTTTAGTTTTCCATCTGGAAAGTTGGAACAGCAGGAGTGCCCATCTTATAGTCATGAAGATTAAATTAAATTCATACATGTTATATGTTTAGCCCAAAGCCTGACTTATAACAAGGCCTCAATTGATATTTAATTATATATAATAATTATAATTAATGATAAACATTCACTGAACTGAATTAAAAAACCTGGAATGAAAAAATTCAAATTTGAGACTGGTCACAGTGGCCTATGCCTGTAATCCTAGCACTCCAGGAGGCCAAGGCAGGTATATATCCTGAGCTCAGGAGTTTGAGACCAGCCTGAGCAAGAGTGAGACCTTGTCTCTAAAAATAGCTGGGTGTTGTGGAGGATGCCTGTAGTCCCAGCTACTTGGGAGGGCTGAAGCAAGAAGATCTCTTGAGCCCAAGAGTTTGAGACTGCTGCCAGCTATGATGCCATACCACTCTACCGAAGGCAACAGAATGAGACTCTGTTTCAAAAAAAAAAAAAAAAGAAAATTCAAATTTGCAAAATGTTCAAATCAGGGGATGGTGGCACATTATAAAATTGTTCCTTTTTTCCTAGAGCCTTTCCACAATTTCTCTCTAAATAACAAGCTTCCCCAGACTCTTTGAAATAGTTGCAAACAATTGAGTAGAACCCATTGGTGATGTGATGCTGGTGCTGTGATTCAAGTGCTGTCTGCAGCCCTGCTCTGGGGATTCAATTCTCTCAGATGATATTCACTGAGGTCTTGCTGTGTGTATAGCAGGCACTGGTGTAGGTACCAGGTATGCAGCAGAGCAGAAGACAGACCTCGTGGCAGGTAATAATGAAAAGAGGAAGCCTCCTCTACCTTCCCTCTCATTAAAAGGTGGTGGAAATGACTCACATAGAAAGGTGGAAGGGTGGCTGGCCTAGTGGTTTACGCCTGTAATCCTAGCACTCTGGGAGGCTGAGGCAGTGGGTAGATTGCTTGAGCTCAAGACCAGCCTGAGCAAGTAAAAATAGAAAAATTAGCCAGGTATTATGGCAGGCACCTATAGTCCCAGCTACTCAGGAGGCTGCAGCAGGAGGATTGCTTGATCTCAGGAGTTTGAGGTTACAAGCAGCTATGGTGATGCCACTGCACTCTACTCTGGTGACAGAGACTCTGTCTCCAAAAAATAAAAGGAAAGCTGGAAGGTTGTTGATGTTGGAGAGCCATAAGGTGAATTGCCTTGGGGGGATGTGGACATGCCTTCCCCTTTAAAGAAACAGATTTGGTTTTCATCTTCCCAGCTTGACCAGGTGTGAGTTTACTCGCAGGCGCTTGACAAACCATCTGGTCCTCTCTGGACCCCCACTCACATACTCCTTGAATTCCCTTGGTGTGCTGACTCAAGTCCAGGACATGTCCATGCGGTCACAAAGGATATCTGGGCCCTACAGGAAGTGATGACTTGCAGGAGCCAGCACTGTTCTCAGCATCCCCTCAGGGCCTGCCTGTACCCGAGCCCAGTGACTGGTGGGAGAGCCACAGTCCGGCTGCAAAGCCACAGTTTCCTCTGAGAGACGCTAACTGGCCCATGGCCTTGGCCTCATTAGCTTGGCACTCTCCACCTGAGCTACCTGGATTGGGGCCAGCCAGGAAAATTAGCTTAGGCCCACAGGCCCCTGGGAGAGGTGTCAGGCAAAAATAGATCAGAAAGAGCCAGAGAATCCTTGTGTAGGAGGGCCCATGGAGGTCACCCGCTCCTGCATTATCCTAGCTGTACAGATGGAGGCCCAGGCCAGGGAGGGTAAGGGGCCTGGTCAAGGTCACGCTGCAGTTTGTGCAGAACTGGGATATGATGAGGGTCCCTCAACTAAGGCCACATTCTTTCCTCACCTGTGCCCCCATTGGGCTGTGGTCAGAGATTGACAGAAGCAGTCAAGGGACAATCCCAATCAGAATCACAGACAATAGAACAATGAATCACAAGCCACTCGTTTCTGGGTTTTTAATTTTTTTTTTAATTTTTTTTTATTTTTAAGTGTAAAAAGAAGTAAAAATGTTCTGGAACAAGGAAACTGCTATGAATTTCTAAATAGGTAAAAATAATAAATTGAGAGATAACGTCATGTAGCTAAACGTGGGGACTCTGGACCTCCACTGCCTGAGTCTGTATCCCAGTCCACACCTGTGCACTGTAAGCAAGTTCCTGCACCTCTCTGTGCTGCTTTTGTCACCTGTAAAATGGGGATGGCTGTGCAGCTGCCACATAATGGTGGCCTGGGGGCAGAGCTCACCCCTGAAAGCACTATAACCAGGGCTCCAGCAATCCCCCTGCCTCAGCCGCCTGAGCAGCTGGGAATTATAGGTGTGGGCCATGTGCTTCTCCCATAGATAATTGCTTATCAGCCATCTATTGCTGCAACGGGAAACCACTATTTACATTTCCCCTGATTTTATGGTAGGGACTCCAGCAGGCCTCAGCTGGGGGCACTCATGCAGCTGCAGTCAGTTGGGGGCTGAGCGGGCTGGACAGTTGAAGAAGGTGTTGCTCTGAGCATCTGAGACATTGGTGCTGTATCTTTGGTGGAGGGGATAGGGGTGGGGGCTTGAATCGTCTCTGTATGGCCTCTTTTCCCACATGGTATCTTGTCCTTAGGGTCTCTCTGTTCTCCATGAGTCCTCTCCCTTCATCAGGATGGCCTGGACAGACTTAGTGCAGGGCAGCTGGGTCCCAAGAGGGCAAAAGCA
Source organism: Perodicticus potto (assembly GCA_963574655.1). NCBI lineage: Eukaryota > Metazoa > Chordata > Mammalia > Primates > Lorisidae > Perodicticus > Perodicticus potto. The sequence continues at coordinate 4,099 of CAUYRH010059623.1, read as the reverse complement.
GAAACCATAGGGTCTCTTAAGAATTAGGCCCAGAACTGGCCCTGTGATACTTTTGCTCCATTCGATTGGTCAAATTATGTCACATGACCAGCCTTGATTCAAAGGCTGGGAGGGAGACTCTGCCTTTCCAAGAGAAGAGCAGGAAGGGGAGGAGGTGCTGGTGGGCCTTCCTGGAGACCACCTCTTCTCCCCTCCCTCAGGAAGCAGAGGCACTGAGGGCAGCAGAATGCAGACCCAAAGAATCACTGCGGCTCTTTCTTCCTATGGTATATGAAGCCGGGGATGTTCCTGGGAGCCTCACTCCCTAAAGTTTCGTTATTCTTCATCTTATAAGTAAGCACAAAATATGTGCGTAAACGTTGAGTATTTGTGGAGGACACGTGAAAATGATAAGTCACTGCCTCTGGGAAGGGAAACAGGGGGCCAGGAAGAAAGGCTGGGAGAGCTTTCATTTTTCATTTTGTACACTTTTGAATTTTGTAGCGTGTACTTTTATTATTTGGTCCAAAAATTACTTTTTTGAATTGACCAGCCAAGGTCATCAGTACCAAGAGGTAAAGATAGGACTCAAACCCAGATCTGCAAGCACAGCCCCTGAGCCCTGTTCCTGACATCAAGAGAGGTTACGTAAATCCCCAGTTTTAACCCAAATCAATCCACTTGGGCACAGCTGAGACATAAAAGAGGCAGCTGAAATCCAAGGGAAGACACAGATGCCTGTACCTGCAGCACAGAAATGACGTTCTCAGCAGCCCACTGGGATTTGAGCTGCTTTCGAAAAGCAGCAGAATCTATAAGGTCGGAGCATGGTGAGACTCTGCAGAGACTCCCTGAGTCAGTGGGATGAACAGAGTCCCTGAGGCAAAATGATCTGGGTCCCAGTAAAGTCCAGCTGTGACCTTGTTGAGGTCACTCAGCCTCTCTGACCTTTGATTTCTTCACTGGGGAAATGAAGACGGTAATATTCCCTTTCCATGGGTTGGCGTTGTTGTGAGTCTACCAGAACCCCTAAAAGTGAAGTGTCAGTCCCAGGAAGCCCTTCACACCTCCAGCCAGCTTGCTGAGGGACTGTGGCAGGTGGCTGGCCCTCTCTGTCCTATGCCAGAACACATGGCGAGATGGAGCTGTGTGTGACTGTCATACATGGTAGAGTGCTGACCCTGGGTAGACTTACCCCTCTCCTGGGCGGGCAGGTACTCTCTTGGGTCCCCACAACCCTGGCATTTTAGGACTCAGGCACACTTCTGAGCTGAGCATTCATGTTTGAGTTTTTTTATTTTGAGACAAAGTTTCACTATGTCACCCTTAGTGTGCCATGGCATCACAGCTCACAGCAAACTCAAACTCCTGGGCTCAAGTGATTCTCTTGCCTCAGCCTCCCAAGTAGCTAGGACTTCAGGATCACAACACCTGGCTATTTTTCTGTTATTGTTGTCATTGTTTAGCAGGCCCTGGCTGAGTTCGAACCCACTAGGCTCGGTGCATGTGGCCGGCGCCCTAACCACCGAGTTATGGGTGCTGAGCCTGAGCTTCCTTTTTATAAGTTGCCCTTAAGAGGGTGCCCAGCAAGTGGAGAGATGATGGCCTTGGCTTGCTGACCCCCGAGGAGGACTGGAGGATGACTCCAGGGTGACAGGCACAGCCATCTCTCCAGCCCTGCCTCTGGCCCCTCTTCCTTCCCCACTGGAGTCTGTAGTCGGCCTCCTTTGGGTCTGTTTCAGGAATGTTGGTAACTGGAGATTTTTAACAGTGAATCTGGCCCCCAACTCTCCCCCCAGCAGAAAAATTCCAGACCAAAGCAATTTCCCAGCCCAGCAGGAAGCTGCCTGCCTGTGCAGAGGTGGGAGGGTGGTTTAGAGCCAGAAAAGGTTCCCCGGGCTGGCTCAACAGCACACTGTGGGCCCCAACACGCTCTCTCTCCCTCCCTCTCCTCCAGTCCAAATCTCCTCTTTTCTCTGGCCCCCAGCCACTGGGGGAGGCAAGGGAAAGAGGCCTTCTATTCAGTTATCCCTCCCCCCTTCCCCCTGGGCTCTCAGCTTTCCTCTCTGCCCTGCCCCCAGGTCTGTCTCAAGCTGGTGCTCTCAGTACTGACAGCAATGGTGGCTACTGGTCAGTAAACAGCCACCCTGTCCCCACTGTGTCCCCTCTCTTCTCATGAGGAGGAGTCCCCATTGGACAATAAGGGAGATTGAAAGAAGTCAAATCTTTTGTCCCGGGCCACACAGTGAGGAAGGGTCCAGCTGTGATTCTGTGGCGTAGCACCCACACTGTATCCCTGTGCCTTGAGGGGACTCTGCGGGTCCCTTCTTGGATTCCTGAATCTGGCCAGACTAGAGGTGTGAGAAGCCTGTGTGGCTGAAAGAATGAAGAGCAGGAATGTTCTTCAGTGCCTCTCCAGGGCCAGGCAAGGACGGGACACTCCAAAACATTGGCAGAAGGAACCTTCCAGCATGGCATAGTCAGGAGGGATGTGGGGCAGGGAAGGCGGTAGCTGAGGTGGCTGTGTGGCCTCCTGGGGACTGGCCCTCCCTGCGGCATCCTCTACAGGGTCGTTGCTCCATACCCAAGAGGGGTACGATAGGCTGAGGTACAGTCCAGGCATTGGCTTTCTGGCTCCAGCAGGCATCTCCGTGAAAATACAGCCCCCCTGCATTGTGTTCCAAGAGTCAGGGCGTCAGGCAGGCCCTTGCCTCGGTCTTCATCCTATAGCCCCCCTTGCCCCTCACTCCCCCCCAAACACCAGGTAATTGAAAGAAGATGGAGATTACAGAACAGCTCAAAACTATGTGATGAGGTGGAGTGGAAATCTCTCCTGCCTCATGGAAGATAAGTTCTTCGTGCCCCCCGCCCTGCTCTCCTGTTCCTCCCTCCTCACCCTCCTCTCCCGCCCACCCTTTTGATTACAGATCTGGGTCGTTTGGAGGGGGTGGGTCCTGCATTGGGCAGAGCAATTGGACTCGAGTGGGTGGGGAGAAAATCCTTGTCCTGTTAAACCCTACCCCCCAATACTATTGATCTTTTTTCCAGAAGACAAACAATGGGTATCTCATAGGTCATTTTTTGTCACTGCAGACAATCAGTTAACAAATATTGCTTAAACACTGGCTGGCATTTCGTACCTCCGCTCAGCACCTTCTGTGCTGGTCATTTGTGCCTGAAGTCAGGGAGCTCTAATGTCAAGCGTCTGCTCTGCCACTCCTTGGCTGTGTGACCTTGAGCAGGTCACTTAACCTCTCTGAGCACTGACTTCTCATCTGTGAAATATAAAAAGCCATGATTCCCTTCAGTCCTTCTAAAGGACTGTTATCAGGGCCAACTGAAATGTCAGATGAGCATGAGGCATGCCTTGTAAACTCCCAACTATGTATATGTCACATGGTGGTATAGGGTTCACTTGTCTCCCATTAGCTCCAATTCCAATCCCCTAATTCTGCTCTGTTATGCTTCCCGCTGTCCTCTGAATATGTCCTACTTATTTTCTAATCTCTGGTCATGTGAGTAAAATATAGTGATGTCTCTGAAAGACAGTATGGAGCCTTGTCTTTATTTGACCTAACTCAGAGCTCAGTCAGTGATCAAAGCCCTGGGAGATTGTTGTTGAAATGATCATTAGCAACCGCTTAACAGCACAACCACGCCCAGGTGGCAATCCAGAGACGGGGGTGGGGGGGGTGGGGGGGGTGGGGGTGGGGGTGGGAAGATTTGGGCTCGGCGCCTGTGGCTCAACAGGCTAAGGCGCCAGCCACGTACACCTGAGCTGGCGGGTTCGAATCCAGCCCGGGCCCGCCAAACAACAATGACGGCTGCAACCAAAAACTGGCCGGGTGTTGTGGCGGGCGCCTGTAGTCCCAGCTACTTGGGAGGTAGAGGCAAGAGACTCGCTTGAGCCCAGGAATTGGAGGTTGCTGTAAGCTGTGATGCCACAGGACTCTATCCAGGATGACAGCTTGAGGCTCTGTCTCAAAAAAAAAAAAAAAAAAAGGAAGATTTGGAGGGTGAGATATTCTTAGGGGGCTTTGAAAAGCTCTGACATGGCCAGTGTGGTGGCTCATGCCTGTAATCCTACCACTTTGGGAGGCCAAGGCAGGTGGATTGCTAG